>CAJDSM010032284.1:3952-14380 GCA_903981925.1 Ostrea lurida
GTAAAATTCTCAACGCCACATGTTCACTCCTGACGTTATGTACAGTGCACACAGTAAGACTAATGATTTACATAACAAGCGGCATAACTCTGTAAATCTTGGTGGGGCATTTTTGTATAGACTTTTCAATGGTTTGTGATCAATTTCTATGTCCACCACTTTTCCATACACGTAATCATGAAATTTGATGAGTCCAAACACAATAGCGAGTAACTCTTTTTCAATTTGGGCATAATTCTTAAATCTGCTCAGCTGAATTCAAGGATATTCAAGCGAAGAAATTGTAAGTGCTGTATCTCACTTGTAACCCAACAAATGACGTTCAAAATTTTGCTGCCCATTAGTAATACCATTTAATTATAAGTGAGCATTGTAAACATTAAAAATGAAAATCTAAACATTTTTAGCTCGAAACGTGTCCATGTCCCTTTAAGATAAAATCGTTCTCATGAATTACCAAAAAATCTCAGCAACACGCCTCAATGTGTACGTGCTACAGCCATAACTACCATGAATGAAGCAGGATTCGAGGCAAGCCAAATATGTGTACATGTACCCATCGAACTGAGGCGCCTCTGAAACCTTTCAGTGCAACAAAAGAAAAAAATTAGTTAGAGGGCAGTATTTGCATCACCTCTCTTTATCTACTTAAGTGGGTCACCCCTCTTTATCTACTATCTAGTCAACTTATTTCACGTTAGGCATATCCCCGGAATTCCCCTAAACGTCCAATCTTGCCAGATCTCACCCTCTGTCAACTCCTTTCTCTTGAAAGTCAATATTTAGTCAACACCAGCAAGTTGATCCGCACAGTTTAGTTTTTATTTTGCTGTTTAAAGGTCATTTATCCACAATACTCAGATGATGTTAATGTTCATCAATTTAAAGGGCTGTTTTCTTTTTAATTTGACCTCGCCCCTCGGCCTCGTCCCCACCCGCGGATTAAAATTCTGGATCCGCGCGCGGAAGCATTTATCATCAACAAAACATGTTTAACTAGACGATTTACATCTAACGGGGAAGACATTTTTTTAATATTTTGTATTAAATTTTCACTACATATAAAAAGGTCAAGATAAGGAATACTAGTAGTGATCAGTCTCATGATAAATACATTGCATGATAATAAAAAGATAAAGCTAGACCTTTTCTGTCAATGTCTGATAGGTAATTCAGTAACTGTTGACACACTATCATATATGCTAAAAATACTATGTAACTCCAACATTTAAATATTTACATTATGTACATTTAAAATATGTCTACTTTCGTACATTGTTGTACATGTACAATAGATTGTGTGCATTAAAAATTTTGTCTACTGTCGTGCGTTGTTGTATGTTTTGCCTCGGACTTGTCGCTTTGTCATTGGTTGAAACGTGTCACGTGATTGCCGTCTAAATTTCTTTAGGCGGTAGCAAAATATAGACGGCAACAAGGCGGCCGTTACTTTTTTGTTTAGTACTGAAACTAACTTTTCACCGTAATAATCCATCTATAATTGATCCTCGACAAAACGAAACACTTATCAGATTTGTTACTGACTGTCTACGAAAATATTTCGGCCGGGTTGTTCCATTCCATAGAAGGCTCGGCTTCGCCGCAGCCTTTCTATGGAATAGACAGGCTTTCAAGCGGGCCCTTATTTTCCTAATTTTCCTTATTTTTTGTCAGAGGCCTTATTTTCCTTATTAAAGCTCCAAAATCTAATAAATCCTTATTTTTCTTGAAAATCCTAATTTTACAATTTTTTAAGGCTGTTTTCGATATCAAAATCTTGCTGAAAAGTTGAAAAATAATCAAATCAAGCCATGGCATATTTTGAGATAGTGATTGTTTTAAATCCAATATATTTCTATGAAGTTAGCATTATCAGCATTGATGTTAAAGTTTGTACCTTATATATTTATTTTTATGTATATACTGTTGGTGAATACAAGTTAATCATTAGGTAACCTGCAGTAAACTCGGTGACCAATTGCAATTGGCTGTATTCCATGGTGAATTAACAATTGAACATAATTTTAGTACCATTTCAATTCTTTTCAAATTTGGTATGAAGCATCAATAAAGACAGGTAGGGCATAAATTGGAAATTACAGGACTCTTAATTGCAACCCTTGGGGTGAAGAGCGTGACAAAATTTATCAATTTTAAAAAATCTTCTTCTCTACCACCACACACTAAATGCATAGTGATGTAAAGCTTTCAAAGCCTTTACCAAATTTTTTAAATTTCATGATTTCTGTGGGTAGGGATTCTGGCCAAACTTAGTTGATTGTGTTTAAATGAAAAACACTTAAATATCATCTTTTGATAAGTGCAATTAATACAAAATTAAAAGGGGGTTTTGTTATCAGATTGGGGCCAAAAAGTTTAGATGTATAAATGTGTGAACAATAGAACATTTTTAACTTCTTGGTACATATTGTAAGTACATTTCAATTCCTTTCAAATTCGTATTGAAGCATATTTTGGACAAGGACAACATAAATTGTGGATCCAAAGACTTTGCACCCTTGGGCCTGGGGGCGGGGCAAAACTGCCAAAAGTTACTAAATTTAACAAAACATCTTCTCTACACTTCACAGATGTGTTTGAAAACCAATTATTTACATATAAGTTTTTGTAGAGCAGGAAGGCCTCTACCAAATGGAAAATTTCATGATCCCTGGGGTAGAGGCTCTGCCCCAGTGCAGGCTAAAACTTGGTATATAGTGTTTATCTGGAAAACAAATAAATTACTAAATTGAAACTATTAAAATAAAAGTTCAGAAAGAGCATATGTTGTCTATTTGATGCTCCCAATGGTAGGTGTTTTGGTATTAGAGTGGAGCGCAAATGGTCAGTTGTTAAATGTGTGGATGGAACATTTTTAACTTCTTGATAAGTCTTCCAAAATTGGTTTTGAAGCCTCTTGTGGACAAGGGTGACATAGAATATAAATTTCAGGACTCCTTCACCTCTGGAGCCTGAGCAAAAAAGTTTCAAAATTAATGAATTTTCAAAATGTCTTAAATTTCAGATTTTGTTATACATTGTTCTAAATAGACAGGAGACTTGTTTCTAGATTTCCATAAGCCCTGGGCACTAGATGATACTTTTAACTTGATATGCTTGTAGGTCTCTTTTTTGTATTTATTCAGAAGTTGTATCCCTTATTTTTGCTTGAAAAATCCTAAAATATCCTAAAAATAGCCCTTATTTTTTAAGAATTTTGCCCTAAAAAAGGCCCTTATTTTTCACGAAAAGTCACTTGAAAACCTGAATAGAACAACCCGAAAATACGGACAGTCATTAACAAACCTAGTAATGTTACAGTAATATTACTTATTAGGTTTGTTACTGACTATCTACGGAAATATGTCGGGTTGTTTAATTTCATAGAAGGCTCGGCTTTGCCTCGTCTTCTGTGGAATAGAACAACCCGACATATTTTCGGAGACAGTCAGTAAGAGGACCAAATATATAACATAATATGGTGAAAAGTTATAGTTTCAATACTTTAAAAAAAGGACGTAACGGCGCCATGTTGCCGCTTATTTTGCTACTCGCCGTCTTAGAAAATATAGACGGCAGTCACATGATTCGTTTCAACCAAAGACAAAACGATATTCTAGTCCAAGGCAAAACAATAGATTATGTCATTTAAATGCATGTCCATTGTTGAACATGTACAATGTCATCTAAATACATGCCCATTGTCTTTGAGAAATTGAGAGAAAAGGGGAAGAGAAGAATAGAAAGAGGGGATTAACTCGCTTGGTTTGGTCTATACAAAAATGACTTTAGACCAAATATGTGCAATAATTTGTTTTTCACACATAGCAATATCTTTACTATTGGGATATACACATGTAGGAGGAAACTTGTAATAAATATAATACCATTATGTAAAGGTATAGCGCCTTATTTTTGTCCGTTTTCTTCAATTTCGATTGCACTTAAATTGGCTCAAGGCTGGGGTGTCCCTAAAATACTATTGTAAATTTCACCTATCAAAATACTAAATAGCCGAAAACTCTTAGGGACAGAAAGCAATAAAATCTTGACAGAGTACATTTGATTGGCAAAAATATGTTATCATCGGATTCATACCTGACATCTATAATTGACATTACATCTTTCTGACCTCGTAAAATCCAACATCAGTAACTTCTTGCATGGCTTGATTTACTTCCGCACATTAGGGCATGGGAAGAAGCCACAGTGCTCTTTGACGTTCCCCAATGCCACAGCCCCTGGTCAAACCACCAGCTGTTTTTACGCTTCTCATCAGGACTTGTTCTGTAGACATTCCTGCCCAATATCTCTCACTTCTACGAATGACATGAAAAGCATTCTGGAAAGCTTGGTGCACATCTGGATGATTTATCTCCAGATTCTGCATCATCATGAGGTACATATAACATGATTTTGTGTAAAGATCGTGTCCTGCTGCTGTATGGTAACATATCTTGAATGTAAATACCAGTCACCAGTTCTCTCTGCTCTAATGAATGTTTTCAAGACCTGTATCATCTCTAAATACTGTATCCACAATCTAGCAGTCGGATTTCCCCTTTTCTGGTCTGAAATGTCCTGGAAAGAAATCTGCAACTGCCTTAATACAGAAAGGTTCCTGATTACCTCTGCAGATGAAGTACCGTCTAATAGTTGAGAGTACAACTCTGATGCTTCTTTAAGAATCTAACTGTTCTCAAAATCAAGGAATGTCTGCTTTCCTAGATTCTGATACTCAGAAGAAGATTAAGGGAGTGGAAAACCAAAGACAGTGTAAAGCAGTGTCAATCAGAAAATGACTTCTTATAGCCCTTGCAATCGCTTTACCGTCCAGCATGTGATACTGTGTTTGCGGCATAAATCATTTCTAACATTTCATACAGACCAGATTCCTCCATTACATGCCCAATACAACCGAGGAAGTTCATCTCTGTATAAAATGCTCCTAAACGTATGACCATTGATCTGAGTTTGCTGTCTTTTGGCTCATCATTGCCTTCCAAATCAGAGGTTCATCGAAGATCAAGACTGCTATTTGATGTATTTTGATAGATGTAGAAAAAGTATGTCGGGATATGATAATGTACATTGTATGTTCTAATTTAGAACACGACAGCTCAATTCAATGAGAAAAGGCGTTCGTTTTTAAATACCAGAACGTGTGTCTGGATCACCAGCATTAGAAAGCTGCACACGCCATCAAAATAAAACATATTTTTACTTTATTTTGATTTCATCTGTAGCTCCTGTACGTAAAAACCTAACACACTGTGAAAAAGAAGGAGATAGCTAACTTAATAGTATATACATTCACCAGGCAGCGCATGTTTGTTTATGTCTATACTTTATTCCATAAAATGACCTCGGGTTTAAATGTTCCTACATTGTACATAACCAACTATATATAGGTGGTGGGTCATATGACATGGGGAAACTTCTAAAGGAATACACGCGCTATATATATGTCATATTTGAAATTATATAACTTGAATTTCGGGAAAGATAGTTTGAACATATGATGGAGACTACAAGAGACACAAACACATGATCGATGTTCAAAATGATGGAAGGGATGTTGTCAACGACACGAAAATAATACAGGAAGCATCTTAGAGTACGTACACGCCTTCTGATTCAGGTAAATGATGTACTTTATGAAATTTACCCAAAATTAAAGATATACACAAAATTAAAGATATACAGTCAAGGCGATTTTTCTTTTGCTCAATAGAATTAACCCATCCATGTCATGTCGTTGATTAAGCATACATTTGTATACCTTTGCATGCGTACGTTTTCTCTACGGAGAACATATTGGGTCATAATTTGAGGAGATATTGACGCATACTCGAATGTATGTTTTTATTTTTAAAAAATAAAACATTATTTTATTTTCAAAAAACTATATTGGATTTTCCCCCATTGCAAAAATTCGATATTAATAATATTATCATAACAGAAACACAATTCAGTTTTTCAAAAATGATCTTTTTAAAGTACGAATAAGGAAATTTTAAAAGGCGGAAGTTACCTACCACTCGGAGCAAATACGGTTCTTATTATTCCAATACAAAGGGAATATGTGATTATCAAGAAAGGTTAGTAACTGTAATCCTTAATTATATATGACTTAGATGCAATTTATGTATTCAGCAAGTACATGTATACGTATCATGAGAAGTAAATTAAATTTTGAGGCATCAACAATGCATAAAACAAAATTGTCTTGTTTCACACGTAAACAGAAAAGAAGTGGATTATCAATATCACTATCGTGTATCAAACCGAACTCTGAATTCTACGAAATTGCTCATTAATAATCTTTGTATATTCACATGCCATGTATGGTACATGTACACACTTAAACGCCTTTAAAAATTAGTAAATTTAAATAAATTAAAGTATCCTAGTCACAGGAGGTCATCTTGATTTGTTTACGGAAAAATTCTCCCGAAATGATACTGGGCACAATATCCACGATTGAAGAAAAAAAAAAGCGAATTTTTTTGATTTGCCTGAAAGGAAACTTACAAGGCGTGTCGATTTACATTGCCTGTATAGAGTATTGTGAAATAAAAGAGTTGTATTTTTAACAATTTGTTTTATAGAGATGATTTTTTTTTTAAAAATTAACAAAAAAGATTGACGTGGCAAAAACTGTTTCAAATAAAACCAAATACAGTGGTTTGGTTAAAATTTGAAATTTAAAAAAAAAACAAAAACAAAACAAAAACACCCTGGAAATTTCTTCTAAAAAAGATGCTGAACATAACAAACAGTGATCAATTTCACGACTCCTAAACAGAATGCAAAGCAAGAGCTGGACACAAACGGACCCCTGGATACACCTGACATGGGATAAGGTGTCAAAGAGGAGAAACCATCGCCTCTGGACCGTTCACCCTCCGTGATCAGTTTAAAGAAGAAATGCGTACTCAAATCAATGTACAACGAACGGCCAAACAATTGGTATAAAACACGCCAAACAGCATTTAACCTAAAGGCAGGTTATATATTGGCAAACTAGATCTTTGTAACGACCATAGAGTTTGCGAAGTGCTGATTTTAAACGTGACCGTTTATCAACTAGATTGTCAGTAGCCTGCCTCGATTTAAAAACTGGCCATATACAGAACAAGATTTTGAGTGCTGAATCAGTTGAGACTAGCTGCAGAATTGTAGCTCTTTGAAAAAAAAATATTGGGACAAATCTCTGATCTGTCCAGAGAGCTACAGTTCTGCAGCTACTGAGAGACAAACACTATATTCAGGTGAATGTTGCTACATAGATATTCCGTTTGTCATAGAGTTGAGTTGTTACATGTAGGTAGTATGCCGTTAATGTCGATGTTCAATAAAATATCTAAATACGAAGCAGACGAGGATGACTCTGCGGCGTCTTTTATTTCGAGTTCACTGGGATATACAGAATCGACATATGAATGAAAAAGTGAATTTCATTCAACTTGTTCTACTTTTTGTATAATGCTATGGAAGGTGATTGGTGCCTTGTAAAACAAAAACCGTTTATCTAGCGGTTACAAAATAAATTTCTGACGGCCGTCGAGTAAGTTTCTTGCAGTTGCCACCTAAAATCGAGGATTGTCGATTGACCAGACGTGGGACTGTTTCACGAAAACACCGTGAGGTTTACGAATAGTCTGGTATTGAATCTGATTGGTTAAAAAGAGCACACCTCTCAAAATGATGAAAAATATTTACCTTTGAAACTGAAAGATTAGAAGGTCAAATGTTTGACATGCATAGTTAACATATAAGTTTGCATTGCTACCGACAGGGTTGGGAGAAACTGTTCTATGCACCATTATGGGAGACAATTTAGTGAAAGTAGGCAATAGTCTCTTTGATCATCGTCATATGTTCTGTAGTATTATTGATGAACGACCAGACTCTATACGCATTGTCACAGTGTAATGTTTATTTTTGTGGGCGTCACCAACGAAACCACTACAGTTATCGCGAGTCTTACTTGACTCTCGATCTTTATGTTACGGAAACAGCCGGGTGCCTGGTTGAACGAGTATAGTGCAGTTGTTGTTGCACTGGGAACATTTGTAACTTAAAATTGAAAAAAAACCTTTAGCCCAAAGACTTTACGAACAGCGAACACATGACCATTTTACTGTTCAGTGCAAGCTTGTATAGCGTTTTATTCCATAGTAGAAATAATATTGGTCTTGTACCTCTTCGTGTTCTAGAACCTCTCCAAACTGGTATCGAGCAGAATGAGCCACTTACTGTTCCGTCATTTTCAATTACGTTTACGAAATAAGCGGGAAAAGCAACTGATGTCATTGTAAATATAAAAACACGTTTAAAGACGAAAGTAGCTTGTTAAATTTTCCTCCACTTCCAAACTGAGCCTAAGGAATTTTAGTAGACAACTTCATCTAAACACACCACCTAATTAAATTTAAATTAAACAATTTTTTCTTAGATTTGCTTTAAAACGATGACTGTGAAATTTCGAAGTCTCAACTTATCATTGAAATTTAATTATTGTCACAACATTCAATTCAATAGTGGATCGTCATTATAATGTAGCTAACATAAAATGTCTTAAGCTTTTTTTTCGCCTATGTATATCAATGTTCTATTCGAAATACTAAAGAGGCAAACTGATGTTTTCAAAGACAGTGCCCTAGATTTAATCGTATCCAAATACCTACATAGTGCAAATCTTGGACCGAGGTGAATAAATAATGTTTTCTTATCAGGCAAAATACCGTTATCGACAAGGTATATACCTATACATACCCCTTGATATGACAAGTTTGGACCCAGACGAAACAGAACCTTTACTGCAGAAGGAGGTAAACAAGCACAAAATGGAGGCGAAAGAGAAAGAGGCTATAACTAAGCGGCCGATGACGAACCGGCAGCTGTGGGTTGTGGGGTGTATTCTGATGTGTGAGCTGTGCGAGCGTTTGACATACTATAGTGTGACAGCCAACGTTGTCCTGTTCTGCACCACACATTTGGATCTGGAGAGCACAACAGCGCGCACAAGTCTCTCTGGTGTTCCTCCATGGCAAAGATCAGCATTTTTATAATGTTTTTCCCTTTTTCTATTTACGTTTATTCAGTTCACCAACATAAGCATTCATCTTAGAATATGAATCTACTAAGAATGCATTAATGGAAATGGATGTAGTAAATTATAATTATATCCATAATTGCAGAATTTTTATGTTTCTTAGACAATATGTTACCCTATGGGTTACAAATCCGATTTACCATCGAAATATATCCCTTATTTCTCATGCAATCAACTTGGAATCCGTCTTCAAGCAAGCCCGTCGATTATTCAGTCTATCTTAGATATGCCGGAAGACTGGCGAAGGAACATCGACACTCTTAGCGTTTGCTCTCCACAACATGTAACCTAAGACGATTATAAACCTATAGCTCGGAATACAAGTGGCCTGATATAATATCCCTCAGCATCAAAGAAATGAAAGATCAGCAGGATAAATAAAATGGAGGTTCTATCGTCAAATGGTAAGGCACATTGAAACTACTAGCTCAAAAAAAATTGCTGTGCGGTTGAAGCGCCATTAACTTCTAGGTTCAAATCTATCTTATGTACAGGTGAATCATGTCCTCAACCGCGTAAAGTAACAAAACTATCCATCTCCCACTAATTATAGGGGCGTTTAAACCTCTTGCGGGTCTGTATCCAACTCCACTGATGTACCTTGCGTTATATTTCTTCGATTCTGTTCGATTGTCAGAACGAAAGTGGGAATCTCGAAGAAAATAATTCATACATGATTGAAGTAGTACTCTACAAAGCAATGTGATTATTTTTTATCGTATATTTTCACTTTGCTACGGAGTGATTATTAATCCAGAACAAATTCAAATTATGATAACGACCAACTCGTTACATTACATCACATTTGACTACTCGCATCATGTGACACATACAAAGAAATGAAAAATGGACGATCGGGAAGAAGAAAATCAATCTTTGCTTCCTGTCGATGGATGGGAGGGGGAAAAAGTTTCTGTATGGCGGGGTAAACACATGGTTCCGATATTGTGCATACTGTTTACGGAGCTCTGTGAACGAATGACGTACTATAGCGTAACAGCCAATCTCCTGTTGTTTTGTACTTCGGTTTTGGATATTGAGACTACCACCGCAACCTCTGTGAGTCTCTACTTCACTGGTTAGTCGTGGTCTATATACCTTTGTCTTTGTACAATTTCAGTGTTCTATCAGAAGAAATTTAAATGGCAAGTATTGTTCTGAAGTGTGGTGATAACAACTTACAATGTAACATCATTCTCTCTATATTGCTTTCGTGACTTGACCGTTGACGTACCTTTTTCATACAAACAGTTGTGTACGTTATAATATATTAATTAAATTTGGAGGTTTGATTTACTTTATACAGG
>CAJDSM010032290.1:0-11459 GCA_903981925.1 Ostrea lurida
TAAGCTAGGACAATTTGTGAATCAAAGTAAGCCATTGGTTAATTGAAACAAATACCTAAACAACGTTATTACATTGTGCGTGCCGCTTGTAAAATACGCATCTGTATCTGTTGATAATCGTGGTGTCACTGCAAGTAGCATTGCGCCATAGGTTCAAACACATTCCTCCAAAATCCAATCAAGTTACGCTTGTTGATGTCGTGGAATCGTTCGGCAAGGATATGATTTGGACATGTTACGATTTCTCCGAATTTTAATACTTTATCTTCCTAACAAAAAGTGACTTTCCTCAACATCAGTGATCGCCACATCCTCACAAGAGTATCCTATTTCATATTCAACTTGCTTGTGAAAGGTTTGTGTTATTTCAGCGACACACTTTTCAACCTCACTCTTTATTCCCACAACAATTCTCCGTCTGTAGATTTGTGTTCTTGTCCAGTGTAATACTTGCACAGAATCGATGTTGTGTTGACAGCAATGGCAATGCAATGGCTATAATCCTGTGTCCTTGTAAATGCTGCATTTTTACAAAACATTTGTTGGATTGAGCTCTTCCCACTTTGCTGAACAATGTACAACCCAGACGAAAGAAGAAAAAATGCGGCATATACGTCTTGAAATGGAAAACGAGAATAGATGTTTTGTGACCTCTGTTGATTACATCTAGAAATTTTGGAGAAAAGTCTACTCTGTTCATGCTCGGGACGTAGTACATGCTTCCATTAGTTTCTGAGTCCTCCAGTTTCTGGGTAATTAGTCCAAGTTTCTGCATGTATGGTAGAATGTCATTTTGATGCACAAAGTACCAAATGTCATTGGAATCTCTCCAGATTTTATGAAAGGCCGATTCTGGAATTCTTCCCGTTTGCATCCATTTGTCACATACAGTATTTTCGGGTGGTATGTGTTTTCGATCGGTGATGATGTATTTAAAGGCGTCAACAAACCATTGGACATTGATTATAATTGTGTCCCTCAATCCCTCATCTGCAAAATAAATTATGTATCCAATCTGCTGGAAAAATCGAAGCATGTCATTCAAATCCTCATCAGTTGAAAATCCTAGTTCTTCAAATATACGCAGGGTATCTCTTCTCAGGATTCTAACTCCTTCTTCTTTCTTTTTATTGAGAATACCGACAAACTTTATCCAGTTTGAAGGGATTTCTTCCCCCCAATGAGGCATATGCGTAACGGTCTCAACAACGCACTGTTTAACCTTTTCTATAGCAATCATTTGCTGATCATTTAAGGTAGTTGGAGGACATTCCACTTCAAAATATCTGTCAGATGATAAAAGGTTCAAACAGGCGAATCTGTCTGGTAATGAATTCCTCAACTTCCAGTAGAAATTTGACGTATTTATTTTCTCTTTTCCCTGTAAAGAAACCGTAATGTAAATTTCTTAATGTCGTTTGTGCATTCATAAAAAAAATTCAAAACAAATGCTGAAGAAAAATTAGATTCAAATCGCACCTCGTGAAGCTTTAAAGTACAAAATGCCTCTATCGAACTTTACAGATAATACAAGCAACCTGTATCCAAGGATGAGTACAAGAACATATATGTATAACAACATTGTTTGCTTGAGAAAATAGTTGAAAGACTGAAGCCTAATTATTGATGAAACGCTGCAGTTACATGATCAATTAGTAGAACCATTTACGATATTTAAACTTCATTACAAAATATAAATTTGCAACGTTAGCAATGTGTTAAATTTAATCAATATACAATTCATTTTTCAAAAAGTTGTTCTTGTCATATCTGTTTCGTTATGTAAAATACAATAATCACATCTTCTTTGATAGCAGATAAAATGCATTTTTTCTTATTCAATGACAATTAAAAAAAAACCCAGTCCAATTGACCACCATACGTTGACTGATACGTTGATGGGTAGCTTTTCTTCTAAACATGTCTCACACGTATGCTAGAAAAGTGTTTCAGTGTTTGTTTGCTTGTTGTTTTACATATTCTTTAAAATTACTGCCTACACGTGTAAATAATCCCTAGATTTAGGTTAGAATAAAGTGAAGGTTTCTTTATCGTCACGTGACAAATCCTAAGACAAATGTCTAGAACACTCACAACAATACTCATCAGCGTTAAGTTTGAGTTTAATGTGCGGATCTTCACCTACAACTGCTGATGTCTGAATATGATTACGCAGAAATTATATACGAGCCTAAAGACGGCAGATGTGTCAGTGCGACACGAAAGCCTCCGCCTACGTTTAAGTATAAATTGACGAAGTTAAACGTAAGCATCGTCCCCCCAAAAAAACCTATATGTACAAAATTGAGTGTATGGCAACACGGACCTCCGACAAAAGCGAAGTCAGGAACAGGTGCCATGAAAGAGTAAGCATCCTCTGCTGACCGGTCACACCTGCCGTTAGCTCGTAGTCGAAACAAAGTTAACGGGATTGCCCGTAGTCAAATCTAGTACGAAATTGACAGTGTAAGAATGGGTTTGAAACAAATCAGTCAACATATGACTTAGTGATAATTCGTAATCGCAAACAAGGTCATTATAGCGATCGTAGAATTTGCCAAATTATGACTTTAAACGAGATTCGTTATAACCCTGCAACATCAGCTTTTTGTTTGTAGTTTGCCTTCAATTAAGAAAATACTCATATGCATGGCATGCTCTTGCGTATCGAATCAACTAAGAGACATACACACCATAATCAGAAAGTGGTGGTGCATTACTACATAGAAAAAAAGTTGACAATTCCAAATTCAAAGTCATCACGTTGATCACGTTTATCTTATAATGCAGTTGTTAGTCTGCCATTATAGTCAATATTAAGAAAACTATCCAAATATGAAGCAGATTTGTCAGATTCTGTGGTGTCCTTGATTTCAAGTTCTTCAGGATGTAAAGGCAAAGATAACGAACAGTGATCAATCTCGTAAGTCCTAGATAGAATACAAAAACAAGAGTTGGGCAATCACGGACCCCTGGACACACCAGAGGTGGGATCAGGTGCCTAGGATGAGTAAGCATCACCCAGGATATATCAAATGGAAATTAAAATTGAAAATTATGATTGTTAATTGATAAGACATCATTTATATACCGATGTGTACAGTTTTTGAAAAAAATCTGCTTCGTAAAGGCAAAGATAACGAACAGTGAATTTAAAAATAAGTCTGCAAATAAGGGGCAACATTAGTGTCCATAGGAATACCGCAAGATTGTTGAAGACATGTCTCCAAAGAGAACATGAATATCATCTATAAGAAACCCAGACATTCTTAATTAATATCTATTTCAGAGTACTTGTGTGGGCAATCAGAGTGGATTCTAACAAAATATGTTCCTGTTTCCCAACGACCAGAAGCTTGTATTTTCAGGTGCCGTTCTTGTTCAGAAGCATTTATCAATTACCTGAAAAAGCCTAGATTTTATTTATCGTGAGGAATTGTTGTATGCAAAGGCAAAGATAACGAACAGCTAATCCCAATCTCTTAAGTCCTAAATAGAATAAAAAATGAGAGTTGGACAATCACGGACCCCTGGATACACCAGAGGCGGGATCAAGTGCCTAGGAAGAATAAGCATCCCCTACAGTGTGGAGAAATCATACGTTTTGATGCAGTCAATTTTAGAAAATTTTCCTGAATTTTTTTTTAAAAGCTGGAGTCCAATGAATAAAATATCTAAGATTGAAATTTACAGCAGTACATTTTACACAGGAGTCAATTCAATTTCAGGCATAGCTCTGAGCCTTTGAGGTATTCTACTCCAATTATTGACATTTCATTTTTCAGCTCTTCAAATTTTAACTATATGTTTCGGATTTCCAACATTTCGGTATGAGCACCACTGAAGAGACATGATTTGTGGAAATGCGCATTTGATGCATCAAAATTGGTACTGTATAAGATCAATACATAAGAAATCAGTGTAATATCTTGAGATTTTCAGAGAAGCATCAACTTAATGATAAATGGGACGGTTTCAGCTTCCTCAACGTCAACGCCCCGTATCTATGTAGCAGTATTCCATCATCACCTGCATATGGTGTGTATATCGTATACTGTATCAATTTTCATGCACTAGATGCGCATTTCGACAAATTATGTCTCTTCAGTGTTGCTCAAACCGAAATGTTGGAAACCCGAAACATGAAATCAAAACTTTATAAATGTAAACAATGTAGTGCCAAAGACTGGAGAAAAATACTTCGAAGGATCAGAGCTATGCCTGAGGGAGACAATCCTTAATTTTGATATAAATTTCTATACTGCAATTAAATGCATATCTGTATTTTCAAGCTAGAAATATAGTACATAGGAACAGTCCACCAGCAAAGGCCTCGACCCAGAGGTCATCATATAAATATCCATTCACAGACCCCATGTGTTCCATTTCTAAATGTTCTTCAAAAACATTGTAAATCATACGGCGTTCTTATCACTGAAAATTCATTACTAGCAATTTTAATCAACCAACAGTTTTACACTAAGACCGTTGAAAATCTGAATTGCAAATCGTCTAATGTTATCTACGGGATTGAATGTAATTTATATTGGCTCATATATGTCGGGGAATTCAAGGGGTCTCTAAATAAACGTATATCAGGCCATAGATTGAGATTAATAACGATGGTCATCAACTTCTCATAAACATTTTAATTCCTCCGACCATTCCATCTTATCTATGAAAATGAGAATAACAGAAACAAGATGTGTTTGTGAAACACTGATGCCCCTGGATTCCACATTCCAGCGAAAGGGGCTGCCAAAATAATTATGCATGTGAAATGTGAAAATCGATCACTTACCATTCAAACGTTATGGCCAATGTTAAAGTTTTTGAAAAGAAGGTCAAACTTCAAGTCAGGAGGTAAAGAATGTTGCTACAGTCGAAAGGGCTTGTCATAAGGAACACACATTTGAAATATAAAAGTGCCATCACTTGCCATTCAAAAGTTATGGCCAATGTTAAAGTTTTTGAAAAGTTGGTCAACGTCAAGGTCAGGTCAAAAATTTGGTACCAGTAGAAAGGGCTTGTCAAACACAAGAGAGCAATATGATGCAGAACTATTTCTAACCATTTCATGCACAATGAACAATACCAAATTTTAAAAGTTTTCAAGGTAATATTCAGTTTTGGTGTCGAGGCCAGACTGTCAAAATTACTGGTAATGGTTTTTGCTTGGAATAAAATCCTACCACAACTTATACTATGATTGATACCAAATTTTGAAAGACTGCTAAAGTGACAGTCATAACTTGTAATACATGTGCTGTATCCGTACTTCATTTTCAAAGATGACCATAACATCTAGTGACTATTTGAGTTGCTGCGGTGTGTCCGGAGGTGGCTGGTGAGACCAATCGGGCAAGGAAGCCTCTCACAAATTTGGCAGTAGTGGTAGGCGCTGTACTGATGGTGCTGGTGGCTATAGCCTGCGCGCTGCATGTTTCTGCTCAGCTAGTTGAGACCTGCATTTTTCTGCTGTATTGACTCCTTCCATAGTGTGTTGGCACCAGGAGGGTCTGTCTGAGGCCGAGTTCGCCATAAAGGAGTTGTTTTGGTATGTGGCTGTCTGGCATGCGAGAGACGTGGCCTGCCCATCTCAGTTGGGCTATACACATGGTGGTGATGAAACTTGACAAGTTGGCTCACTTCAGAACCTCTTTGTCAGGGATTTTGTCCTGGCAGATGTGCAGGAGGTTTCAAAGGCATCTGAGATGGAAGTGATTGAGAAGTTTTTCATGCCATCTGTATGGTGTCCAGGTGTCTGAGCCAAAGAGGAGAATGGTAAGGACCGCTGCTTGGTAAACTTTCAGATTATTCTTCTCCTCTCCCAGGCATTCTTAAATCCGCAGTCTACCAAAGGCGCTGCTTGCCTTTGTGATTCTGTTGTTGATTTCGGCAGCGATGTTGACATTGCGGGAGAGGGTGCTGCTAAGGTAGGTGAAAATCTCAATTGGCTGGAGCAGCTGTCCATTCACCAACATGTGAGGCTCGTGGTATTGGTTGGACCGTCACCTCAAATCTTCTTGACTGGTGCTTATGGTAAGACTGAAGATATTGCAGGCTGTGGAAAAGTTGTCCAACTCTGCTTGCATGTCTTGTTCATCACCAGCATTTGGTCATTTGCAAAATGAAAGTCCCTGAGAATGGTCTCCTTCACTTTCGAGACAGCCTGCAGATGTCTGAGAGGTCAAACAGCTTTCCATCTGTCCTGAATTTGATGTTGATGCCAGGATCATTACCTCTGAAGGCGTCAGACAGCATTTCTGAAAACATCATGTTGAAGAGTGTTGGGGCTAGGACACATCCTTGTTTGACTCCGTTTGTCACCAGAAAGGCTTTGGAAGGTTCACCATAATCAAGGACTCGGGCCATCATGCCATTATGGAACTGGTGGACTATAGCAATGAACCTACTTGGGCAGTCATACTTTTCCATGATTTTTTAGAGTCCATCATGACTGACAGTCATGAACTTTTCCTGTAGCTGGCAGGCTGCGAATATCATGTCCATAGTTCCTTGACCTGCGCGAAAGCCACATTGACTTTCAGGGAGGAGACCCTGCTCAAGATGCTTCAGCAAGCGATTAAGCAGAACGCAAATAAAGATTTTGCCTGCTATTGACGAGGGATATTCCTCTGTGATTGTCACAGGACTGGTGATTCCCTTTGCGCTTGTAAATGAGAACAATCATGGCATCTCTGAACTCTTGTAGTAGTTGCTCTCGATTCCACATGATTTCATTAAAGAATTGTCAGTTGACTGCAGATGGGTTCGCCGCCTGTCTTGTAGATCTCAGCAGGGATGGTGTCAGAGCCGGGAGCTTTCCCACTGGCCGTCTGCTTGGTGGCTTTGCTAGCTTCTTTTGTCAAGTTCTCGGTTTAATGACACTTGTGGAAGGCGTGCAATTGCTTTATCATTGATTGCTGCAGGGCGATAGAGTATGTTATTTAAGTATTCAGCCCATTTCTCAAGGATCTCCTTGTCTGTTAGCAGGGCTTTTCCATCCGTGCTGAGTAGGGGGGAGGATCCGAGGATTGTAGTCCATAGACTGCTTTCAAGGCATCGTAAAACTTCTTAGAGTCGTGTGTATCGGCGTATCCTTGGATTTCTTCAGCCTTGGCACTGAGCCAGGAATCCTGCATGGAGCGAAGCTTCAACTGGAATTTACTGCATTTGCAGATGAAAGCAGCTTAAATTTCTGGAGGGATCATTCTGGTGAGCTTTGAGCAGCCTGTTTTTCTTCAAGAAGTGGTACATGTACCAAAAAGAAAATTGTATTTCACAAAGTTTACTTGTGAATTCAAAAAGTTATGGAATATTAAATGAATATTTTTGAAAGGTATAGGTGAATAGCCAGCATCAAGGTCACAATTAAGTTGAGTACTATATTTTACTGCAAGATGGGTCTTATTTACCAGAATAGAACAAGAGGTACTGTCAGCAATACCCACTAAGAATATTCCCCGCTTGCCCAATCTCCCAAATGTGTTGTTAACCATTCAAGAATATTATATGGAAACTATACATTGCAACTTTAACATCCAGTGAACTAATGACCTTTGGACCCAAATTCAATAAGGAACATTTTTGACCCATGTGTATGACACAGTAACTCTAGATGGAAGTTAGTATAATGCTCTATAAGAGCCCGGAAACCATATTGCTACTAATCCATGTCCAGTGTACTTGACCTTTTGACCCAATATTCAATAGGGAACACCTTCATCCCATGGGTAGTTTATATGTATGATATGGTGACTCTAGGTGGAAAGGATAATGCTTCCATGTCCAGTGTACTTGACCTTTTGACCCCACATTCGATAGGGAACATCTTCGTCCCATGGGTAGTCCATATGTATGATATGGTGACTCTAGGTAAAAAGGATAACACTTTAGTATCCAGAGGCCATTGGGTCTAAGGACAGGCAACTTGATTGCAGTATAACACCTCCCCCACACACTTTATTTTGGGATGGGAATAAAGGAATGAAAACCTGAAGTTTTGAAAAGAAGGCCAATTAAGGTATTCGTGGTTCCAAAAAAAAAGCTTATGCAAATAATTCTATAGCTCAAAGTTTCACAAGGAATACTGTTACTCTATCGTTATATGACAAAAAAGGCAGACTTATTCCTATAAATTGCAACAATATTTGCATTTCATTATAAAATGCAAATATTGCATTTAAATAGAACGATTTTTTTAATTTCTGTGCATCAACTTACACACAACTATATATATATAAGGTGTATTGTGACCTTGACCTTTGACCAATAACCTTGGATCAAGGTCATGACACTTCCTTAGGTCCAGGGCAACAATTCTGTGAAATATTGTTTAAATCTACACAGAGGTTCAGGAGTTATGGCCTGGTCAAACTACATGTATTTCGGACGGACGCCGTAATAACATAATACGTCCCTTCTGAAGACGGGCGTATAAAAATTGTGTGCGTGCAAAAATATGTAAATTAACAGAGGGCTTTGTAAAAGGAATTTTTAATATCTAATAATCACAATTTATTCTTGATTTCAGACTGCTTTCAATACACCCTTCCCTGCAACATCACAATGGGAGCACATGTTCTGAAGTGCTCTATTAAAAAAGAGGCAAACAACAAAGTGTGTATACATGACGTTTTATTAACTACACAGGAAAATTTATCTTTGTACATTGACAAGAAGAAATAATTTAACTTTCTTTCGTTTCACTCTGCAGACTGTCGGCCATAAAAAGTTTCCCAAAGCTCTGGGAGGCAAACTCCTGAATCTGGTGACAGTAATTGTCAATTTGTCCTGCCAATAGCAGACTGTCCAGCCGGGCAGGTGTGGGAATAGGCTTGAAGACCTTGTTGATATCTTCATCTGGTAGTGGGGTATCTCCTTTAGATATTCTCTGCTGGTTTTCTTGTTGCTATGGAAATTAGATAAAGGCAATACAAATTATCTCCCTGTGGAGGCATCTCAAGAATTACAAAATCTACCAGAAATCTAAGGCCAGAGTGTATTATGTCAAGGAAGATCAGTATACGTACCCTTTTCTGTAGATACTGCTGTTTCTGAATGATTTGTTTCTGATACTGCCTTTGATAGTTCAGAAATCTGTTGGCGTCCATAGCTACCTCATCAACACAGCCCATTAATTGTCGCAAGTTTTTCTCTAACATGGAGCTAAATCAGAAGGAAAACACCTTGGTTTCTCTGATAGTACAAAAATTCACCATCAACTTATCCATCATAAAATCCATGACTTATCCTTAAATCCCAGCTTTTTTAATAAAACTCAGACACAAGTACAAACCTTGTAGCTAAATCCATNACAGAAGGAAAACACCTTGGTTTCTCTGAGAGTACAAAAATTCACCATCAACTTGTCCATCATAAAATCTATGACTTATCCTAAGTGAAAATACTTAAATCCCTGCTTTTCTAATAAAACTCATACACAAGTACAAACCTTGTAGCTAAATCCATGAAGTTACAAGTCTCCTCCTCCCGAGATTTAGGACTCTCCTCTATCTCACACAATAGAGCATTGACCAGGTGTGAGTTCTTAATTGTCACTGGGATCTCTTCAAACATTGACTCGAAACTAATGTTGGCTGCTTGTATGGCTTCTGGGGTGAAGTCCCCTTCTCTGTAGAAGTCCATCATCTCGGGTTTCAGGCGGTAAGCTTTCAAAGCAAGGAATCCTTGTGTTGAACGAAGTGGATCTAAAGAAATAAAATGTACGACCTGTATAAGTATACAGTGACTCGTATCACACAGCTCCAATACAAACACAATACTCTGTTAACTAACTTATACAAATGCAATACCCTATACACTGTTAAACGACTCTTTTTCTCAGCTTAACCTTTCTTTGCAAGTTACTGATAAGATTCAGATTTGCAATTGCAGTATCTGTTAGCAAGTAAACATTTAACATCTTCTGCATATTAAAACAAATGACTGGCTCAAAGCAACAGAAGGGAAGATCATATTTTACTTGTTCTAATGGTAGGTCACATGATCAAACTTTATTACAACGCCCAGAGAGTGTACAATATATTTTATCGTGTACCAACCACATAAAATTTATCTCTTATTACCTGGTGCATATATTTTTGTTTAGTACTTTTATATAACTTAGAAAACATGGAATTATATCAAAAGACTCAATTATGACACTGCAATTAAACCATGTCAAAAGGGGTAAAAAATCTGCAAAAACTGCAATCTATTTTTGGAGTAACTCTACCTGAAGGGAAGTGTTTGCAGTTCATGTAATACTGTATATATTTTGAGATCTTACCATAGATGAGCACCACAGACTCCTCAATGGAGTGTTGGTAGTTAAACTGAGAATCTAGGAAAGCTCTGCTGATGAAGGAACCAAACAAGGTACTTTGGTACCAGCCTACATGAAGATGGTCTATGTTTACATGTCTCAAGTTTCTCATCATTTCCATCTGATACTGAACTGTAAAGAAATATGAAAATAATTAGAGTGATGTAATTCAACTACTTATAATGTTCACATTTTAAAAAAGATTTTAAGCAAATACTACAAAATTTCAAATTTAACATAACGTTCAATTCCCAATTCCAAGACCCATTCCTGAAAAATTGTGGAAAATCCCTGGACTACTGTAAAAAATTTACGGGTGTTCTTTCCAAAAATTATATTTATAATATATCTGTAAAACTGTGTTTTGGTATCCAAAATTTGTTTAAAACATTCTACATGTTGTGAAAATACTTTCAGCAAACATTTTTGTATTAGAATGAAATCGTCTTTCACCTTTGGCCATCAACTCATTGGTAACTAATGATTTAATCTAGGTTCTTTTTACTACCTGTAAATGAGTACCTTTCCCCCTTTGACACCAAAGGAAAATTTCCCTTTCACAGGAAAAATCCCCCTGAATTGTAGAAACCACACAATATATGGGAATTAAACACCAAATCCATTTTGATACATGTAATTCCAAAATATTTTTAACCTATTATGATATTAAAAGTTTACATAATACGACACGGAATTAGTAAATCAAAAAATGGATATGCCTGTTTTTATGTGATTAATCTTAGCTGACGATCCTCCACCTTTCCCCTGAAGCTCAAAAAAATTCCCTTAAATATGAAATGGTAGTAGTATCCCAAAAGGCTGGATAAATCCTGATACTGCAACAGCTGCTTAAGTATGCATCATATTCCTAACCGTTCTAAATTTGATGTGATATTGAGTATCATGTGAAAGTCTAAAACAATTTTTCATACCTTCGCAAAGTCTTCTTCTCATTGTGCCTTGGGAAGGGAAAGCATTGGTAATTTCTAGACGATTGTCGACCACGAGTCCTACAAGACCCCTGTACGAGATCTGTGCCACAGCTCCTCTTCTGACGTGTTTGATGATTTTCAAAACACCTGTGATGTAAATTGGTCCCAGTGCAAATTAGGAAAGAAACAATGGACGC
>CAJDSM010032291.1:10839-29479 GCA_903981925.1 Ostrea lurida
ACAAAAGTTCCGGTCTTCGTTCACACGATAATTAATCCTCACTGGCACCACGCACCAGTCTGCGTTACTTCTATCTAACTGACGACATTTCAGCATGAGTGAATGGGATGTAATCTACATTGTGTAGACATCATCAAGAGACAAAATTATCTTACCATATTCTGCAGTTAAAAATTTCAATGGTGTAGTGAGTAAATACAAGCCTTCAGTTCACAAATCAGAACCAAATTAGAGGCAAACGTTACAAGTTACCTTAACATCTGGTTGACTTCTGGTATGAACACATGACAAATTAATTTAACTATTATCATATATCAAAAATCCCCGGGGGGTATTGAAAACAAGCAGGTGTTATATCAAAATCTACTCAGGCACCGAAGTTCTGTAGCAGATACTCGTAGTTCAGAGAATGTGTAAACTACTTAGCTTAAAGGGGCATGGACACGTTCTGAACTAAAAATGTTCAAATTTTAGATTTCCATTCTTAATGTTTACAATGCTCACTTGGGGTATTTCTAATGGTCTGCAAAAATTTGAACGTCATTTGTTGAGGTACAAATGAGATACAGCACTTACAATTCATCACTATGTAAACAAAGCTTGAGTCATGTTTTTGTTTACCTACATTGAATATGCTAGTATACGTTCCGTTTAAAGCAGATTTTTTCATATTACAAGTTAATTCTGAACACAATTAAACAGTTCCTAGTGACTCTCACATCTCATTTTCTTTTAAACATGGTATTTTCTGTGAAGCAATAAAACAAGACTCGAGCCTTGTTTACATTGTGAAGAATTTTAAGTGCTGTATCTCTCTAATATAGATGTATATGTAGGTTCATATACTCGCATTGTTTAGTACTGTATTTAGCATTCCAGAAGGAATGGGCTACCAATACCATTTGCAAAGATGCCAATATTTAGTACATTTCCAATACCGGCAAATTGTAATGATAGCCATTTCCTAGTGAATGCACTGTAGCTGTGAACAATATGCGTATGAATTTTGATGAATATAGTGCGTCACTTTTAGCAGTCAGGAATTCCGACAGAAATAAAAGCAGAATGTAAATATAAGAAAGAAGCTTCATCTGTTCATTTTTAAGAATACTTGCTTGAGAATATGAACTGCAATGTTCATTACAAGCGAGATACAGCACTTTTAATTCCGTTCGCCTATGTAGACAAACGCCTAGGGCCATGTTTTGTACCTTATATTGAATAGGCTGTATAGAGCCGTCACGCTGTATTAATACGAGATTTTTTTCACAATTACAAGTTCTATATCGTAACTATAAGATTGAAACAGTTCTAGTGGTTTTCCCACCGTACACTTCTGTATTCTCATTTGTTCGTTTAACACCATGGATTTCTGTGAGCAATCTCTATTAGTAATAAAAACAGACCGAGCCTTGTTGTACATACGCCACACAAGATATGTAAGTGCTGTACAGTCATCACTTGAAACTCCAACAAACAATGGCGTTTCAAATTTTGGTGACCATTAGAAATACCATAAGTGCGCATTGTAAACATTAAAAATGAAAATCTAAAATCTAAACATTTTTAGCTCAAAATGTGTCCATGCCCCTTTAAAATACTAGCTCTCTTTTTCAAATACGTCTGATTGGCGAACACTGAGGTACAGGGAAAATGCATAACCCGCGTTACGGTTAGTCTCTCTTGTAACAAATCAAAGAAAGAGAGAAATTTTATTATTCATATCTATATTTTTTATGCATTTTAATGCATACTTTTAAGCACATAAAATACATATATAACTGCCCTGTAAGTTATCTAAACGTAACAGCCGAAAAATCATCTGACCTTGACTTGTCTTTATATTTAGGTAATGATTTCCATATTTGAATGATGTTAACTGGAAAATGTCCAAGGACACATTCTTAACTCATAAAATAAACTATTGTATAATATAGGTAAGCGTTTTTCGAATAAAAGTTAAAATTAGACCTGAAAAACATAATTCCAACAATGTCAACATTTCAGCGGTGAGAATTAGCGGAATGTGCATATTCACACGTGGACAGACGTCACTGAACTAGACTGAATCCTCGTGTTTGCAATGACAAGCAATATCTATTTCAATAGAAATTCAAGAAAATAAACACAATTCAAAAGTAAAGATATCTCATTGTAGGAAAAGGCTGGATCCCTGTTACGAAAATGTTGAAACCTAAATGCTTTCAAATCTAACAAAAATAGATAGAAATTTTAATATTATACGGTGCCAATTTTGATGCACCAGATGCGCATTTCGACAAATTCTGTCTCTTAAATGATGCTCATACCGAAATGTTGGGAATCCGAAACATGTAAATAAAAATAATTTAGAGCTGAAAATGGAGTGCCAAAGACTGGAGCCAAATACGTTGAAGGATCAGAGCTATGCCTGAGAGAAATAATCCTTAATTTTGAAATGAATATCTAAAATAGAAAATAGCATGCACTATACATCTTGACGTAATGATAGAGAGTCAGATCTCCGGGTTGATCAGATGTGTACTACTTTGCACATGCATTATTTATCTAATGATAAAAATGTTAACAAGTTTGTTTTTCTATACTTTAAATAAAAATGTTTCAATAAATCGATTGATTGTTAAAATCTCAATCCCTTAATTAGAGGTTTGATCCGTATTAGAATAGGCCCGCCAGGAGGATGTGACCGGAGATTTTATAATAATATGATGATGTAACTTAATTCATAATTATTGTTTTTTATTTTCTGTATCACCTACTGTTATTTTTACCATACAATTTGGTGTTCCTATATTATGAACTGTGTAGTTTCTTCATATTTTTTTTTCTTTATTGATTACAGGGGCGGAATCCAGGAATTCTGGTCAGGGGGGGGGCGTGGATTTTTTTTCAATCAGAGGGGGTTTGGGGGCCTTAAAGGCCCCATTGGGTCCAGGGCAAGGCCCTGGTGGGGGTCCAGGGGGCGAAGCCTGGAAGCTCCTGAATTTTAGTGATTTAGGAGTAAAATTTAACCATATAATTAGCCCTCATAGTGAAGTTACACCCTCTCCAGGGCGGTAACCAGGAAATTACATTTGGGGTTGGGTGGGGGATGCACAAGACTAAGGTATAGGATTTAAAGGCTGCTAGTCAGGTCCACAGCTGGTCCAGGAATAACCCTGGTAGGGGGTCCAGGGGCGAAGCCCCCGGAAGCTAAGAAATTTTAGCATTTTCATTGCGTCTGGAGGTGTTTTAAGCCCTAGAGGATCCAGGATGGCCCTGGTAGGGGGTCCAGGGGGCGAAGCGCCCGAAAGCTGAGAAATTTTAGCATTTTCATTGCGTCGGGGGTGTTTTAGGCCCCTAGAGGATTCAGAATGGGCTCTGGTAGGGGTCCAGGGGGCGAAACCCCAGAAGCCGAGAGGTTTTAGCATCTTCAGTTTAAAATGGGGGGGGGGTGCACGGGAACCCAGTGTACCCCACTGGTTACAGCCTTGCTTTCTTACAAGCTAATGACAGGCAGGTAAATTATTGACCGAGATATTTGCACATTGAATGTGTATATATATCCCGAGTACCCTAATCTTTGAAAATTTTTAAGGGGGGGGGGGGGCAGCGCCCCCTACGCCCCTCTAAATCCGCCAGTGATCGTGCGCGCTGCGCTGTCTCTCTCTCTTTATCCCTCCAATCACTATCTTCTCTCTCTCCTCTCTCTTCCTCTCTCTCTCTCTCTCTCTCTCTCTCTCTCTCTCTTCTCTCTCTCTCTCTCTCTCTCTCTCTCTTTCTTCTTCTTCTTCTTCTCTCTTTCTTTTTTTTTTTTTTTTTAGGGGGGGGGCTACGCCCGGTACGCACTTCCTTGAATCCGCGCCTGGATTATATCTGTTTATAAATGTGTACTATATAATTTTTGCAATGTTCCATTTTATTGAATCTCTAGATTGGCATACTGGTTATGAAGAACATACATTCTTGCAAAGATCAAAGGAATACTGCGGTCATTATTTTTCATACGTAAAATAAAATGATACACATCTCACCTGCATTTTCATAAATATTAAAATTTGAATTGGTTTTGACTTTTTGAAAAAAAGAATCTGGCGTTCTTCAGACCTGGAAAGCATGCGCTACAGGGTCAAAGGAGTAGGCCCACGAAGGGTGAAAATCGGCCCTGTAAGATGGTCAAAAAGTGAAATTTGAACAAATTATCTGCAAAAATGGTAGTCTATGTACGATAGTTTATGAGGGTGATATAATTTTGGAGTTTCGCATTGGTGTATATTAGATATAATGCCCCAAACATTATAAAATGTCATAAAATGCAAGAATTTGCTTAAAATCATCACTATTTTGTGATAAAAACGAAAATTCGTCATAGAGCACAGGCTTGGACCAAGAAGATGTTATAAAAATTCGAACCTTCCTGGCATCATATTTAAACTGACAAAAAATAAAATTGGTTCAAGCCTGTGCTCTATGTCGAATCTTCGTATTTCATCATTAAAATTAGTAAGCAAATTCTTATATTGTATAATATTTCATGAAGTTTGGGGCATTAGATCTTAGATACACCAATGCAAAACTTCAAAATTTGTAGTAAATTTCAAGTTCTATTTCAAAACCTTTCTCATATTAACAAAATCAAAACATATGACTTTTCAACACTTTACATGACCATTCCTCACGATAAATTAAAGACTAGACTTTTTAACATTATAGGCAGTTGCTTCTTCAACAAAAATGAAAAAAAAAAAGGAAATATATCTAGTGATCAGTCAGTCTAAGAATTAATTTGTTAAACTCCACTCTGATTCTACGCACAAGTGCTCTGAAGTTTTTTGTTTGAGTTCCTCGTTGATAATATCTTTGTAGTTTTTTGGTGATCAGGTCTTCAAACAATCCGTTGGAATTCCCATGGACACGAACTGTGCTCCTTTGTTAGCTGACTCGTTTTTATATTCTTACTAGGCAGAATTCATTCAAAATGAGAAGAAAAAATCTCTAGTGGTGGCCTTTAATTAGACATTTAGATATATCGACGACGTTTTATTAGTTAATAACAATCATTTTCATTCATATATCTCTCAGTGAACTGGAAATAAAAGACATCACAGAGTCATCCATATCTGTTTTGTACGTGGATATTTTATTGAACATATATAGACATTAACGGTAAACAAACAACTAGACTTTTTGACAAACGGGACGATGTCAGCTTCTCCTTCGTCATATCTGTTGCAACATTCCATTATCACCTACATATGGTGTGTGTGTCTCTCAACTTATTCCATACATGAGAGCTTGTTCTGCTTATAATCAGTTTTTTAATCGAGGCAGGCTACTTACAAACAAGTTGTTGTTGCAACAGTCACGTTTAAAGGCAGCATTTCGCAAATTCTATGGTCGTTATAACGGTCTATTATGCGCGTATGGTCTGCCATTGGGTAAAACGTTGTTTGGCGTGTTTTGTTCACAATAGTTAAGGTAGCCCACTACACTAAAGCTTGTACTCTTTTTAACACAACGTCACAAGATGGCGATTTAAATAGTTTGTGAAATAAGTTGTTACGATCGATCGAACTTTATAGCTCAGTAGGTAAAGCATCGGTTTGGTAATCCGCAGGTCCCGAGTTCGAATCCGCTATGGACTTTTGTTCATATTTATTGCGAGCAATTTTTAAAAATCATATTTTTTGTATTCAAATTTCATATTTTCCACCATTTGTACATGTATAATTATATTATATCATCATATCTTTCATAATTAAATCATATCGTGCTGTTTTGAGAAGCTTTTTCCAGATGTAGTGGACCACCTTAAGACGTTCTTTATACACAGATTTTGACTATGGATTACTCTGTTTACCTGGTCAAGATAATGGACTCACGGCGGGTGTGACCGGTCGACAGGGGATGCTTACTCCTTCTAGGCACTTGATCCCACCGTTGGTGTATCCAGGGATCCTTGTTTGCATGTGATGTGACATAAATGATCTCCATGTGTATTGAAATTTCGATAATAATTTTACGAATGCAATCGTAATCCGTTATGCCGAATATAGGTGACCAAAGACAAAATGAACAGTCGTTTATAACTTCAGAATTTGTAATTCATTATGTTGTGTTTATGATGGTAGTTTTTGTTCATTGCAACAATTTAAGGGCGGAATTAGTAATTCATATGGTTTGTTGTCATAAAAAAGCAATTCTCAAATATGAATGACAACAACAAAAAATGACCGTGTTTGTGGGACATTGCCAGCCTAAAGTCGTTGTTATGTTCTAACTTTAAAACTGTCTAGAACAGTCCTGGACCATTCCATATCTGACGCTTTGGACAGTTTTCGACTTGATACGTACTTGTTTGCATGTTGTAAGATTCGGGATCCCTAGTACAATTCATTCAAAACAGGAGAGACAATATGAGAGGCATTTATTTCAAGAACTGTGTGTACAGTTACACATTAAAAGAACTGGGACAACTCAACTCCAAAAAGCGATGAACATTGGTTGTACGCTTGCAACGAGATTTAGGTCACATGGAAGAAATGTCTCCAATACATACTGCAAGCATAAAAGGTCAGCAGTGCAAGATTATACACCAAATTTCTTGATACTCCAAATTTCTTGATACTCCATACTCGTGAGGGGATCCAGGTTAGGTCTTCAGACTTATCGTAATGGGTCGGCCTTCGGAGGAGACCGCAAAAACCGAGGCACCGTGTCACAGCAGGTGTGGCACGATAAAGATCTCTCCCTGCTCATTTGCCGTAGGCGCCGAGCATAGGCCTAAATTTTGAAGACATAAACGGCACTGGTGAAGTCACCAAATGAGTGAAACATTGTCAAATACAATGTCCATTAAACAATACACAACCAACCAATCCTCTTAATTTTTTGTGTGAACTGCCAGGAATTATCAAAAAATTATTCCATATACATGTATATAATGAATGGGTGTGGGAGCTCGTAAGTATCTTTCGACAAAAATACCTATCATGATCGTGAAATAAGTTACGAAATGTGTTTAAGTTTGCTTTTCTGTATAAGAACGGTCCAATTGATATCCAACTAGCTGGCACCTTACACAGTATTTGGTAAATGATCAGATAAAGGTTGATTGTGGGTCAAAGGGTAGAGAAGAGGTGAAAACTCTTATACAGAATGCAAAGTTAAAGCTAAAAATGCTCAAATTTTAGATTTCCATTTTTAATGTTTACAATGCTCACATAAGGTATTTCTATTGGTCAGCAAAAATTGAACTCGTCTGTTGAGTCACAAGTGAGATACAGCTCTTACAATTCTTTGTCATGTAAATGAGGCTCGTGTCATATTAAATTTTTGTATACACAGTATGTAGTTTCTAGTGTTTCTCACATCTCATTTTGTTTTAAACATGGTATTCTTTATGTAAACAAAAACAAGACACGAGCCTTGTATAACAAAGAATTGTGAGCGCTGTATCTAACTTGTAACTCAACAACTGACATTCAAATTTTTGCTGACCATTAGAAATAACTTGGTTAAGCATTTTAAACATTAAAATTTAGCTCAAAACGAGATCATGTCCTTTAAACATATTAATGCTGCCTTGTGACGGTAGCGGTTGTCGCCCCATCTTTTAGTATTTTTAGTTTATGTAGCAAAAGAATGTTACAACGGTGGGTCTGGACACTTTCTGGCCGTGCATTCCCAGGGTTCTTTATTTTTTTGTCATGTATCTATTTTTACCTTGTATGTTTTAATGTTGTCGTTATCTATTATTTTATATACTAGTATGATCTTTCTATCCTCCTATGGTTTTGTGCTCTATTCCATTCAAGTTAGCCCAGTGGACAAATAGCTACACAGATCTATCGTGTCCGTTTGCTGCAATTGCTAACACAGCCGATCACATTCAAATGTGTGTTGAAGCTTCCTGTCTCCAGTTACCTGTACATGTACATAATGACACTCAGAACCTTATTGTTTTTTACGACACTAATTACAAAACAAGTGATCCCGTATTGTTTAGTAAAATATTGGAATTAATATTTTGGGACTGCGTACCATGGGTGGTTTTTTATGGTATAGGTTATCACATAAACTCCGTTATTTGATTGTTCTGTCATAAACTCTCAATCCTTAATTTAGAGGGCTGTTGCAATTCCGTATTTGGAATCTGGCCGCCCAAGGAGGATTCAGAATCGTGATCCGGCACGAGTCTTTTATAGATTTATATGAGTAGATTTTGCCTATTACTTGTAATTTCATTAATCTCTCCAGTCCAGTTTTTGGTACTTGACTTTTTCTGGTATCTTTACTCTTGCGGTCTCTTCGTACGATTCATTCTGTTTACTCGGCCATATTCAGTATCTTTGTGTCTTTGGTGTTCCTAGGTATTTACTTGTACACTCTTCGATTGCTAGTTTCTTTCATAATTTTTTTTCTTTTTAACAGGGATTCACTGAGTGGGCAGGATTTCCCATTGGCGAAGTTTTCTGGTCAGTCGTCCTGCCCGGTCGGTTTGGAGAGGGTGAGGGCGTTGGGACAGTTTCTTTGGGTGTTATTTACTCATAAGAGGCGATGCTTGGTAAGTGCTTTCTCTTGCAGTGGGTGCCCGGTTTGTAATAGACGTTCCTCCCATTTGTGTTTGAGTGCTGCTTTATTTTCAGACGGCCGGATTATGACTCCTGATTTTGATGGGAGGTCGCACTTCTTACGCTGGCTGGGAGCGATATGGGTCGTGCGGTTTGTGAATACTCCTGTAATTTTACGTGATTTTCAGAGGATTGTAGAAATATTTTGCCTGTTATACCCCATTGGGATACCTTGAGGGATTTATTAAGCTGGGCCTTCACATCTTTGTCTATGGGTGGCTAGTTGATCACGGTTCTCATCGCGGTTCAGGGCCGGTGTACATGCTTTCCGTCCAGGATCTACAATGTATTTTCGTCCCCAGCCACTTGCCAGTCCCTTTGCCGGCGCAAGTTTTGTGCGCGGCGTGTTGTGTGGTTTGTTCCGGGGACGTGACAAGACTAAGGTATATAAGCGCGCCCCTATTTTATATACGAGCGTTTGGATCTCTCTTCTCGTCGCTCGTCCGGTCCACAGCCTGGTCATTGTGACTATGTCGAGAGCGGCTGGCCAGCCCTACCTGCGGGGCGGGGGTGCCCCCCAGGGGTGTTAGCGGAAATGTAGGGCCTCCCGGGTGATCAGGGTCTCCGTCCCCTACATCATACGAAGATGGTGGGGTCAGTGGCTTGTTTAGCTATGTCCGTTCTCGAGGGGTCTTTATTTCCTGGTTTCCATTCGTTTCCGGCTGCGTTGTCTTTTTTTAGTCTGCTGTAGCTTTGACTGTTGTTTGTTCGGACTATAGAACGCTTAGTATGTGTCGATTAGGTTATGGAGCCTGGTGGGGGTGCCAGGGGCAAGCGAAGGCGTCCGGGGAGCACCAGCTCCCATTTTCTTGGAGACAATTTTTTGGTCCCTTTCAGCATTTTCTCATTCCATCTTTCTCGATTGTCGCGTCTCACGCGGGCGCGCGTGATTTGGGGTTTAGGAGGGGCTTTCCGGTCCTCCTAAGTAAGGTAGTGTCGGTTGAGTTGGAAAGTTCCTCCAGGGTGGCTCATTTGGTTTATTGTGGGGTGGGTGGGTCTCTCACATGTGCCGATACTACACACTCCACCATGCTGACAGCCCGAGAGCGTTTTTCTACGCATATGACATTCTTTCCAGTTCATTTAGATCGGTGGTCCGAGCGGCAGCCTGGCGGTTGGCCACGGGAATTCCCTTTTCAGGCGCTCCACCTTGTTCAATACTTAACCTACACCCTCGATTCTGGTATAATCGCCTACTCTTCGCTTGTCCACTCTCGCATTTTTCTTCTAGGCGAGAGCTTAATGGCGGACATACTGGATTAGCTATAGAGCTTGTTACCTGAAAATCCGGTGTGGTGGATTGACTGATTTTGCTGACGACCTGGCATGGTCTGAAATGGGGTATGGATGATTTTTTTTCCGTGTCTGTTTTCTCGAGTGACCTCGCATAGTGCTCTTGGCCACGCAGTCACCATGCCACACTAGTTTGGCCTGCTCTGAGAATAGAAGTGGTGAGCTCTGTGTGTTGGCGGGGCGGAGCAACATGGGTCGATGTCCCTCACTCCCTGACCGCCCCTTATCCCTCCATCTAAATTTTTCCTCGTCACAGTACGTGAGCAATTCGGTATGCGCGTTGCCGCGGCGCTTTACGTTCTCTTCGTCTTTAAATCGTTCTTCTCCGTATGACACCCAAGAGGAGCTACTCTACATCTTACTTTCTCTCTCTCCTCACCCTGCGGTCTCCTCCTCTCTCTCCACTGGCTGGGCTATGCGGGCCCGTTCTGATCTGGCGCGCCGCCTGGTTCTAGCGTCTAGTTCCTGGTCTGGCCCTGTCATTTCCATCCGTTTCTTGAGTCTTGGCACCTTTGTTGCCCGCCTGCGTGCTCGCCCTTGTCAGCTCCTTCGCTGCGGTGGTGCGCTGGCTCATTTGTCCTTCCCTCTCCGTTCTTATCATCTTCTCATTCTATGCCGCTATCCACCTGTCGGCCTCCGCGCTCCAGGTCGTTTTCCTCTCTGCCATCTCTTTCTCCTCCTCCTTTCTCTCCTCGTGGTGCTTCTTCTTCTTGTCTTTGCTTCCTAGTCTGACTTCTGTGATTTTTTACTGGTCTTCTTTTCCTTATTTTCTGCTCCTATAGAGGGTTGCCGGGTGCGTGTGGACCGTGCGAGGGCCGTTCATTCGTCTTCTATCTTTCGTGTGCTCTTTTTCCTTTCCTCTCCCATTGTGCGGAACTCTCGGCGCTCGTTCCCGCCGAATTACTACCTGGCGTGGCTTCAGTCATACTCCAAGAGCTTCTGCTGCTCACTTATTCCGTTATTGTGTGCACACTGTTTGGTTTTCTCGGGCAACTCGCAGTATATCTCTACCTTTTGTCACAGTATAGAGACCGTCTTTACTAGACACGTCTGTGGCTTATTCTGAACACTCCGTTGTTCATCATCGTTAAGCATAACATGCAACATTCTGTCCTCGACTCTGTCTATTCCTACGGCCGAGTTTCGAACAGGATCACCTCTGCTGCTCGTCTATTATTTGCCTCGTCTATATTCATAAATCGTAAAATTCAAAGATGAATAATCTACATCTCTCACCGGGGTGCATTTTTCAACCTTATAAGAATTATGTATAGTCCCTAAAGTTTGTGGTTTGAATCTGGTTTTGACTCCTTTACTTGAGGGATAAAAGAGCACCTATTGCGGTGGCCGTTCCAGTGTGACAGCCGACCTATGGAAATGCATGGTCGTTGCGCGCCTACAGAGTTTGCCACAATTGAGACGCTACGAGACCGCCCTCTACAGATTAGGTTTGAGAAGGAGTGCTGGCTGCCTTTACGGCTCTACTCAGGTTATTGGTCAAACACAAGCCCTTGAAATATGTCTGTTGATACAAAGTATGTTCGATTCTAGCCCCGAGGCCAAAAAACGTGTTTAGGTAGTCTATGAGCCCTGTAAACGATTACGTTTTCCTTTTGAAGAGGTAAATATATTACAATCGTTGAGTAAGTGGTGCGCATTGGTTAAGTATAGTCTTCTGTAGATATACCAGCGGCCCCCTCTACATCTACCTCACCTACATCCACCAACCACCCCCTCGGTTCATAGAGACAGGTCGCAGGACTCCAGAGCAGACTTGATGTGGCGGGTTTAAGAATCATACACTCATTCTTGCGTGAATTATTTAAATGACGTAAAATTCGTGATCAATAGAAGTCGACAGGCTTTGTGGACAAGAAGTTCAATCATCCTCATAGAACATCCTACGCGAACCCGACATTTCCACGAAGCATCACTATTTTTTTAAAGCTGACATAATGAAATAATATTGGTTCGAATGCCTGTGCGTCTATTTGTCGAAAATCTTCGTATTTCCATCGTCATCTCAAAATTAGTAAGCATTCCATAATATTGTTACTAAATATATTCCCATTCGTAAGTTTCGGGGCAATTCGAGATATTTAGATATTAGGCCCAGAGTGCAAAACTTCAATAAATTTTTTTTGCTAGTAAATATATAGTACATGGGTGAAGTTGTGGTGCTAATTCAAAACTTTCTGCGCACGATAATCTAACACAATATGGGGCAAAACATGTACTTTTCAGACACTTTGGGGCTGTTACATTGAGCATTCTTGTTTCACGGATACAATTAAAGAACTACGACTTATTTTTAACCATCCTTATCTAGTGTCATTGTGCGATCGCGTCTTTTGCTTCTTGTCAACACAATATACCTAAAAAAAAAACAGAAATATATCTCTTCAGCCTGATGCCAGGTCCAGGGTGCTACATAGAATTAATTTATTGTTAAAGGGTCCACTCTTGAGGTTTTCTCGTGTCACGACGCACCAAGTGCTCGCTGAATTCTCTTTTGTTTGAGTTCCTCCGGGGTTCGATAATATCGTTTTGAATAGTATTTTTTCTATCCTGGTGATCCATGTGCTTCTACAAAACTTCACAATATTCCGCTGTGTGATCCCATGGACCATGCGAAAATTCACCGCTTGTGCCTCACCCTACTGTGTTTTTCTAATGTGAGCTGGACCCGCTTGTTGTTGTTTTTTTATGTATTGGCACATTTGTTACCATGAGGCGTTGGCCGTAATGGATATTGGCCAAGAAAATTGAACCATTGTGGAATGTTTCAAAAAAAAATGGAAAGAAAAAAAATAGCTTCTTTAAAGTTATGGATATGGCCTTTATTAGTACAACTTAGAACAATATATCGCGTCTGAACGTTTTTTATTTTTAGTTAATAACAATTTCACCTTATTACTTCATGATATTACCCTCCAGTTGACAGAGTTCTGGACAATAAAAGGACATCAAACAGCAGTCGATCCATATCTGTGTCTTGTACAGAAGTTGGCATTATTTTTTTATTTCTGATAACTTATATAGACAGTAATCCACACTAGGTAAACTATAAGCAGAGAACATAGTTACCCTTATTTAGAAAGCCGGGACGTAATGGTATTGCCTTTCTCTCCTCTCCGTCATATCTGTTGCACACATTGCCCATTTTTCTTCGCCTTACATATGGTGGTGCTGTCGCACCTCCTCCTCAAACTCTGTATGCTTCTACTTACACTGCAGAGACGTTGTTCCCTTCTCCGCCCTCTTTTGAAATCAATTATCCTCGATATTTCTTTTTTAATCGGGGACTGGCTTAAGGCTACTTGAGTAAAAACAAGTTTTGTTTGTTTTCGCCTTATTGCACACCAGTACTGCACGTTGTTCCTCTTATTAACCAAGTGGTCAGGGCCCTCACTTTTTAATATTTTTCCGCTTTCTTCGCGCGCCCAACATATTTCTATGGGATGATGTCTGTTTTATATACTCTGTTATCCTATTATATGCCAGTTGGGCCTGGGTCTTGTCCATACGGGTAAACGTTGTTATGGACGTACGTCATTTCGTTCGAACAATATCGTCTTAAGGTGTCAGCCCCTCAATCTAAGCTTCTGTACCTTCCTTTTTTTCTTCACAAGCACCTAGTCGCTCCTCACCCCTTCCCCTCAGGTTGTGTTCTCCATCTGCTAACTGTCTAACAAGGGTGTAATTGAGTTTGGTTCGCGCTATTGTGGTACAACTCGTTTGTGAAACATCAGTTTGCTTAGTTGGCAATCTGTCCGATCACTTACTCTAGCTTCAAGTAGGTAACTCACAATTCAGTCTAAGCTTGTCCCAACTTTTCTAAGGAATCAAGTTGTTTGGTAAATTAGGTAATTCTCGTTTTTAGACATTGGGCTTGTATACCCGTACCAGGTTCGCACGCAGGTTGATCCCGCCTACACATGTGAGTATCTTTGATTGCGTTAGGTCTACCCATTAATTGCACTGTCATATCTTAGTGGTATGTCGTCTGAGCAATTCTTTTAAAAATCATATTCTTTTGTATTCAATTTAATTTTTGCATATTTTCCAACCAATTTGACCATACTGTATACTGTGTTCAAGGATTAATTCTCGGCATCATAGGGGGGCATTGGGTGATGTCATAAATTAACATATCATATCGTTTGTGGTCGGTGGTCCTGGTTTTGGGGTATTAGCTCTGCTTTTTGTCTTCGCACATTAAGATGTTATTGGAGTAGCCCTTGACCTTGTATAGTACTAATCCACCCGACCGTGTTCTTTCACTAAAGACCTTAGAACGCCCTTCCTTCGTCTACGTTGGGGTGTGGGTCCTGTTCCTTTGGCTTTTTAGGTGACAATGCCACACGGGAACTGTAGTATTTCCGTTGGAGTCATGATGTGAATGTCTCCGGGGTCATGTTTAAACAGATCCATGGTGAGAATTGATGGATTCTCACGGCCGCGGTTGTCTAGACCCCCTCTTCTGTCGGATACCAGGTTTTTTTAGTTCCGTACGCTGGGCCATTTCTTTCGACCATTAAGGCATCCAAGGGGACAGGGCTTGCTTCTAAGTCCGAAGGAGTTTAACAGGATAAAACTATCTTTTTACTTTTCCCGTGTTGTTGCCTACCATTTCTTCGCTCACTCTCCTCTATGGATGGCGGCACTTGAATCCCATCCGTCTATCTCAGCCGAGTCAACGCTAACGGTTGTATGTAAATACTACTTCGCACAATTGGGAATATTACCTTGTTGTGCGTTGCAATGTGTATCTGTAAGTACCATAAAACTTGACATAACTACCTTTGATTTTTATCCGGTTCGCAAATCTGCCCAATTGTTTGATTTTCAAATACCTTTTCCGCAGGTCTGCACTGTGTCTGGTTTGGAAAGTGTGCACTTTGATAATCATTTTTGTGATTTAATTCCCACCTGCGATATGCTCATCATTGTGAATTTCATATATTCTTTTGTGGAACCCATTGCCACAGTTTGACTTTGACACGTCTAATTGATCGAGAAATAATTCAGTACGCTAGTTTTATCTGCTGAACCTGGGTTCCCATCTAATACAACTTCGTTGACATGATAATCACCGCCCATTCGTACCGCAGCCGCCTATGTAACCACCGCGGGTGCTGTCGTGTCTCCTCTTTCCCCCGACGTTTTTCTCAACTACGTCATCCACCTCTTTCCCAGCACGCCTGATCGCGTCATGGGCTTCTTCACCAGTACCCGTGTTTATTTGGTAAATCAATTATAATTCCTATACTTAGTCGGTTGTATGGTTGTGCCTTTGATTCTTCTTAATTCCTTCGTTTTTGCGCCAAAATGTTGTAATCCACTATTGCGCATGTTTTTTATTTCCGCGCCACATCCTGGTAGTTCACGCTGTGCGCCTGGTGCACGGCTTCTCCCTGTGCTTTTATGTTTATGTTCTCATATTTTTGACAGGCGCCACAATTATATACTAGATTTTTTAACAGTGTTATATTTCAGGTCCTCTGGAGTGCTTCGCGACGCTTTGGCGGAAACGTTTAACGTGAGAATCTTAGCATGAGGCAATCAAACTGATCGAGGTTGTGATTGTCATATAAAAAAAGTACACAATATGGTGTCCACAAATACAATTGAATAGCACACTCCACGAACCAGCAAAAAGAATAATAGAGACCCATTCGGAGAACGATTGTGTGGCGGCACAGAACAATCTTGCCACGCCCCTAAAAGTCGACTTGTTATGTTCTAACTGTTAAAACTGTTTCTAGGAGAGCAGTATTGCATCCCTGGACAATTCCTCAATCCTGACGCGTTTTGGAGAACAGGGTTTTATGCGTCCAGACTTATGGATCTTATCTGTACATTGTTGGTGTGTACAGAACATTGCTTAGTAACTACCAGACAGTTCGGCTGCACTCCTCGTCGTCGAAATACACCCCTACATTCATTCAAAACAGGAGAGACAATATGTAGAAGGACACTTCTATTCCCTCAAGCAACTGTGAAGATCCACAGTCTACACATTTTGAAAAAGATATCTCATGGGAACCAATAACTCAAACTATATCCCAAAACAGCGGAGGTCGAACAGGGTAGTGTAATGGTATCCTGCGTTCGCAAAATCGCATGTCATTTTAGGTCCAAACATAGGAAGGGAAACCTGCTTTCCGGGAACTTACCCTATATACCTGCAAGCCATACAAAGGTCAGCAGCTGAGACAAATGATTATATTGTGTACACCACGAAAAATTCTTGCACTCTCCTTGATTCCTTCGAAAATTGCATTTAGAATACCTAGCTTCCCCATACTCTCGCGATTGTTGGTGATAATTCACAGGGATTGGTCTCACCAGATTACCTTATTCTGTAGGAGTTATGGGTGGCCTATGCGAAAAGAACGCGAGCAAAAACCCGAGCGAAGTGCATCCGTGGTCACAGCCAAGGATGTGTAGCACGATAGAAGACATCTCACACTCCTGCATCATTGATATTGTCACGTACAGGTTACAAGCATCCTGATTGCAAACTTCTACTCAAGGCCTACTAAATTCATTATTGGGAAATGACACAAATAACGAGAAACCACATCTGGTGAAGGTCACGGCGCCAAATATGAAGTGAAACATTGTCCAAAACTACAAATGTCTCCCCATCCTAAAGCACTAGTTTTACAACCAACACCATTGTCAATGTAGTCACGGTAATACAAATTCTGCAGGGTTGAATCATTTTTTATTGTTGATTTGTGTGCATAAACTGCCAGGACACTTCGACTCAAGATAATAAATTACTAAAGATATATCTTACCAATACATATACTATTAGTCTATATCTTACTATGTTTGAATGTAGGATGTGGGAGCTATCGTAAGTATCAGAATATGTTCGTATTGGGGGAAAATAATAACCCGGTATCATCCTTGATCCGTGAATAAGTTTACGGAAAAATAAGGGTGTGCTTTGAAGTTTGCCCCCTTCTATCTGGTATAATGAACGAGCGTCCCAATTGATTATCGTCTACAACTAGCTTGGCACCCTTAACAGTATAATTCGGTAAAATTGATCAAGACTTTAACCATTTTTGTGTGGGTTGATTGTTCTGGGTATCTAACCGGGGGGGTCAGAGAAGCAGAGTGCACAACTCATTTATATGACCAGACCAAAGCAGAAGTTAACAACAGAGTTCTAAACAGGAAGTATATCGGACTCAAAATTTTTAGATTGTCCAATATTGGATCTGTTAACTGTTTTACAAATGCCTCACCTCAGGATCGTAGGATCCTCTTATGTGGACTGGGCACGCAAAAAACACTTCGAGTACACTCTCCAGTATAAGTGTGAGTCATACCAGAGTGAGACATAATCAGGCTTCTTACTCTTCGGTTTCTGTACATGGAAGTAGAATGGCCACTATGTCTCCTGCCCGTGTATATATAATTTTCTGTGTTATAACACCAGTAATAGTTCATAAGTTTTCTATTTGTGTTTCTCTCACATCTCAATTATTTAGTTGTAACATGGTATTCTTCTATATGTAAAGCAGAAAACAAGCAGAAGCCTTTGTATAGAACAAAGAACATTGTGCAGCGCTGTATCTAACTTGTAACTCAACAACTGACATTCAAATTTTTGTTGACCATTAGAAATAACTTGTTAAGACATTTTAACATTAAAATTTAGCTCAAAACGAGATATGTCCTTTAAACAATATTAATGTTGCCTTGTGACGGTAGCGGTTTGTCGCCCCATCTTTAGTATTTTTAGTTTATATGTAAGCAAAAGTAATGTACAACGGGTGGGTCTGGACACTTTCCTGGCCGTGCCATTCCCGGGTTCTTTATTTCGTTTTTGTTTTTCTGCTCATGTATCTATTTTACACCTTGTATGTTTTAATGTTGTCGTTATCTATTATTTTCATATACTAGTAATGACTTTTTCTTTATCCTCTCCTATGGTTTTGTGCTCTATATTCCATTCAAGTTAGCCCAGTGGACTAAATAGCTACACAGATCTATCGTGTTCCGTTTGCGCAATTTTGCTAACACATGCCAGATCACATTCAAATGTGTTTGAGCTTCCTGTCTCTCAGTTACCTGTACATGTAGTACCATATGACACTCAGAACGCTTATTGTTTTTAGCGACCTAATTACAAAACAAGGATCCCGTATTGTTTTTAGTAAAATATTGGAGTAACACAGTAATCCATTACAGTTATTCCATGGGTAATTTGGGTAACGTCCAATTTATTGTCCCACAGGTATCGGGAAGACCAAACGAGAACTGAGGCCAGGCAGGCGCGAGGACAGACACAGTTCTGCTTGGTCATCCCCGATACCGAGGGACAATGCTTTGGACTAGTTATTCACAAATTTTATACCTAATTATTTATAAAGAATGTAATGCCATATTTTTCTATTAAATATTCATAAAAGCCTAAATACTAAAATAAGCTAAATTTATGAACCATTAATCCTTTAATTATTTCAACAATAAAATTAAACAAATCAGCAGTAATTCAAATCGTTGACATCGTGTTTACTTTAGGTTTTAAACATTTTTTACTTACGGTCAAATACGCGTTTCCTTGCGTCACAAAAATGGCGATATTTTTGCGCATTTGCGTTGCGCATGTTAACAGTTCTTTTATCCGGAAAGGTAACAGTCAAACTGTTCAACCTTGATACATAGAGTAAACCAAAACCTTAGGAAACAGTCCAAAAATGGCCAAAATC
>CAJDSM010032294.1:70-16623 GCA_903981925.1 Ostrea lurida
ACATGCTGATGGAATGGTCAGTATAAGTAAATCTGTTTCCTTCTAAAGAGAAGAATGTGAGAAAATGATTCATTTGGCAGTGACATGTAAACTTGCTTCGCTGACAGAATTTTAGCTCCAACGATAAGACTGACGAGCAATGATAAGGTAACGATTCTAGAGTATTTGTAGTGCTATGACAAGGTTCCTAGGTAGTTGCGCCGTCTTGTTGTTTATCTTGAGTAATAAGAAAGGGAGAGAATGTTTACATGGCGATTGATGTCTTTCTTGTAGGATTCGTTCTACCTAGCTATTGTCTGGATGCAGTGGTATAATACACCCGTGTGATACAATAAATTCGTGATCCTGGTTTTCTCTCTAGACACTTATGATCATAATGAGGGTGACTCATCGTATCAAAGAGTTGGACCCAAAATATGCTTGTATCATGTCTATAGTAACAAGACTCAGTAATCCATTACTGACTTCATTTCGTCACAAACCAACAAAGGTCAGTGATCCTTCAAGCCGTGCAAAGAACCGCTTCGATATCTAGGTCCATATGTAGTTATATCTATCTATGCTTAGGATTGAGAGATAAATAAAGATAAATATTTTACAAAACTGTGCTCTTATAATGTAAGTATGATTAATATCTACACAAAAAATCGGCAGGCTCCAGTAAGTGCAAGAAAGAAGAGTGTTTGAGGAGATCCGACATGATTGAGAGGAGGTCGCATTTCATATAGCAGGCACGCTGAGTTGTGGAGCGTATCGACGAGTGTGGATAAAGAGGTGGTATGAAGGACTTAACAAACTACAACAAGTAAACTTGTCTAGTGATCAAATTTGCATAATCAGACCTACGACATTATAAGATCAGGTGCTTTTGTAAGAACGTGTATCAATGTGTGTAGGATAAATTATATTTATTCTAGTTTATCTGGTTGTGCCTTGGCAATGTAACACAGAGTGAAGGGTACCAAGGCATGTGCAATAGATCTTCTGTGGGAATTACAGTGTAAAGAATCTGATTCGGTTGTCACCCAAAACCAAAGCAACTAATGGAAACTATATTACTTCTATTCAGGTTAATGAGATATGGTGTTAGAAGTATGTCGCTTAGATTCATGTTGATGACACTAACCTGAGACACTAATAGTAGTGAAGTTCATATTACAAGATGGATCTGTCTTTTAAAATGATATTAGACATGTATAGATATTGCGCATGTTTGAAGGTGCCACTGCTCCTGCTACTTTCTATGTCAACTTGCGCTGGTTCTAGCAATTATATATGTAGTTACGAGTTCCATTATGGTCTGAATATCTAAAGACAGTAGTAAGAGAGAGGTGGGGCGTATGCATACTGGTTAGACTGGGTTTTCTGATATCTAAGGAGGTTTTATTTCGAAGAGTTAGTTAACGATATTGTGAGTTGGCAGTCAGTTGGTCGATACCAGAGCGGGGTGTGTGATTTTGCGGAGATGATTAATGGGAGTCATTCCTAGATGCTGTGAGAAGGTACCAGAATGAACGTTAACGTGAGAATAGCACTTACAATCGAGATGAAGTACTAATATTAAAGTAGATACACAAACATAGAGACTGGGACAAATCTACGCGAACTCTCATTCGGTTCAACACGCCCAGGAGTTGTGAAATACGTACGTGTTAAGCTTATGAGGTAGTGAGTATTATAGCTGTAAAGCGTCTGATTGACGACGAGGTCCAAACTCCAACGTCTGTAAGCGCCATACTACAGTATAGATGTTCAAAGCAGGCGGAACGTCCGTAAGAACATATATGTGTTGTAGCAAGTCTAAAGAAAGTTAAGTTTTATAGCAATGGCCATATGTTAATAACACACAACAACATTTACGAGATCTACAGGGCCTTAGGTTTCATATTGTGGCTCAAAACTAGAAGTGTTATTAGCAACGAGCTCACTAAAGAAGATTAACAGTTATGATAGACAGGTCACTTCTAAACGTGGTCGTTGGAAAAGTCCTGCTCATATAAAACTAGTAGTAGATAGCTTGCGTCTGAGAATACGAAATAGAAGTCTGATTCTTACGCTCAAACACAAAAAGGACCTATGATCTGTTTCGAAAAGTCGAGATGTTCTAATCTCATACAATGACAGGTTGTGCTGGAGAATACTCTGCGCCAACATTAATAATTACTAGAAGAAGAATCGATGTGTACGAATTGAGAAAGGGAGAAGACTGCAAAAGGTGCTCAACTACTTGCGCAGAAGTTGTAGGAGTGTTATTGATGATTATGGGGCGTTAAATGTGGTCGAATCAGTTTTCATCTAACACAATTATTTCTCAGTGAGTAGAAAGCTATGACTATAGAGGGTAAGAACATCGTGTGTGTCATTAATCACCTAAGTGACACAAATTAAGAATGTGTCGTTTGGGAATCTTATTGAATCTGCATATGAATGGAGAATCGCAATATATTTTGTGGGGATAGATAAAAACGTCGCATATAGAAATGTGAAGTTGAAGGGCACCGCTAGATTTCTTCTTTTCAATGTAGAATCTGCCGTCATAAGGAATATGGTAAGATGGGAGCAGAATTCGTGCCATGTTGTAGGTGAAGAACTCGCAGCATTGCTTTTAATTGGGATCTTCGAGTGGTGTGTAAGATCAGAGTGTTAAGAAAATAAGTTTTTGAAGGCTGATCCTAGATAAAGAATATTTCCTTGGCCGATTTGTGTGGTTAAAAGAAGCACTGTGTATAGGTGTGGTAAAGCATGTCAATATTTCAACAGTATATTATCGTTCGGATGGTCGTGTTTAAAGTGTTGTACAGTCTTATGTTTTTTGATTTAATCTGTTGATTGTGATGAGGTTCATGGGATTGCTATAGATTGTACTGGAGTTATTTATAAGAGATTTTTAGACAATACAAACTATTTGAAGTTTAACACAACTCACTTTCGAGCATGGATGCAGTTTACAATACGTCTGAATCTCTTCAATAGTTTCGTGAGGACTAAGACGGGGTTGGAACCTAGATTCATGTCCAATAACATTACCCCTCGCAGTAGTTCTGGAATCTTCACACATTTGGTAATAGTTTGGACTAATATCCTGCCAATGCATGAAATAAGCTAGACTCGTGAGCATAATATATACAATTGTGCTGAATTCATGTTTTGGATTGTTGACCGGTTCATACAAAGGGGAAGTTTTGATTCCTGCTCTCTAGGCATCCTGATCCTCCACTTTTGTAAGTGAGTTCAACGAGGTGATCCGATGTGGTGTCTGAGGCCACTCTTGTTTTTTATGATATTTATTTTGGCGGAGCGTTTACGAGATGGTCGAATTCACTGATTCGTTATCTTTGCCTTTACTCTTAATGTTAATACAAGGTGAAAAAGATATGAAATTTTTGTTTCTAAAAAAAGTATTTATCTAGCGATACACAGTTATTCAAAATGTAGAATTTCAGGTCGATCCGGAGTCAAAAATTTAATCATTTATTGCAATCTAGTTCTATTTCTCTGAGCGGAAGATAAACTCCATTTTGCCAGGATGGGGGGTGCGAGGTATCCGAAGTGAGCTACAAATGTAAATAACTAACAAAACTTTAATGATAACAACGTTGACATATATTGAAAACTTTAATTATTGAAGATATAGCATGGAGAACTGCAACCATATGAGCTGCTTCTTCTTATGGAAATTATATAGTTTGACGCATCGTTAGATATGACAGTCTACTTAGTCTTTAAGGGTGGGGAATTGTGATGTATGGAGAACCAATATATGAGCGGTCATGAACGTAGAGATAGATGATTTCAATAAATATTCCACTAGGCTATAATTGGAAGACTGTATAGATCAATTTTTATATATTTTGAGTCATGTCACGAGTAGCTTCTATAAAGAAGGACGACAGCCCCCTACCCCATAACTGCATGTACGATATGTAGCTGATGCACGTGAATATAAAAATTATTTTCTCCAGCAGGCAGTACGAACATATTGCACACTGCTAAGTCATAAATGGTGCATAACTGTCAACTTACAACTCTATTGAATCAATGCTATTTAGTAAATGGATCAAATGGGTATCATGTTGCATGGATGACCATTCTTGTTAATAAGTTTTGTGAGTTACTAAAGTTTGTCAGATCTTTTTTTCTGAGTTGTTAGCGATAGCTTATATGAGTGAGAGAGAGGAAAGTAGAGCAAGGTTTGAGTAGATGGATAATAACACGTAATTATAATCACTGCCAGAAGATAATCCAAATAATCAATCTCACTCTTCCTCTATAGTTTTTTTAGAAGAGCCATATGTATGTAACTACAGTGCTGGTGACAGACATGGTCATAACTTGTGAAAATCTCTCGAGAAAGAGCCGTATTGAAAGTGCGAATAGTTCACCATATGCCCAGAGCATAAAACAAAATAATTGGACCATTCTATATCTATAAAAGGGTCAATTGCATGGAGATTAGGTAGAACCATGAGCGGCACGGAAACGGCTTGTGTTGATCCCGAGTAATGTTTCTTACTCCTCAATTGTCCATTGAAAGATGAGGTTACACTTGTAGTACTTAATAACTACAAGGATCGAATAGTAACTCAACTAGCATATACAAATAGATCAAGCATTCAAATGCTAAGTAGTATAGAGAGTGTTACCAGTCTCGCGGCTGGAAGTATGATTTAGGTTAATATTTGTATCGGCCCTCTAGATTGATAATGTCTGTTCACCGCTGAGAATGTGTTCCGTTTCATGAGACGAAAACCCGCACCCACACTCATTGTGGATTAAAGAGTAAAATAGCAGGGTTAGTGATAGGCAGACGTCAAAGTTAATTTCAGAGCCAATTACTAGAGATAGCAAAGGTTCTTGTTAAGATACTAAAAAATTCAAAAACCGGATACTTTTCGATAACCATCTACTTGCGAGATAATTTTATAGGTTATTCCTTTACAAATAAGTCAGGCCACAGTGGGGAATCGCGGGATACGAAGTAAGAGTCTCAGCGTCTCTCCTGCGTGTTCGTACTAGGAGGCGTCTGATTGGGTGCTCGTTAATATCGATGAGAACGGATCAAACGACGTGATCTACAGTGTCTACAGCAGTGTTGGCACGAGTGAACAGAATACCACCACAATCTGCTCAAACAGGCTCCTGAGTTGCTCGAGCATTTATGCTTAGATTTTGCAGGCCTCTCTACCAGAATTGGGTGAAGTCTCAAATGATGTGAAAACTATAATTCTCGAGTAGGGTAAGTTATATTACAATAAATTAAAATATATCCTGTAACTGCATAGATACATTATATTATAGCAACTAACGTAATACAATCAAAGATATTGATCTGACAGGTCACGTTCCTAGAAAGCACGTCGTAACGGCATAACAATGATAGAACTTCATGAATCAGTTTCAGAAATGGTACTTAGCCATAGCTGTACGTTATGGATTCTTTTATTCATTAACTGGTGAACCAATGGCTAGTATGATGGAAGGAGTATCTCACAAAAGTCCAGTTATATGAAAAAAAAAATTTCAAGATCATTTGTATATTGATGTTAGAGTTGCAACTGCTTTGGAATACTAAATGATGTCACAAAAACCGGTGTTGCATGAATTTATCAAGTTGATATTACTATACATCGAGAAATGACATGATAAATGATTTAGTCACATAATTAGTCAATTTGCTCTAATATCTGGAGTGCAATTAATCATAAATGATTGAATGAGTATCAATTGATAGAAAATTTATTTAAGTATTGCGCCTTCATGTTGTTAATTGCAAAAACATGATGACATCTTAATCACGAGATTCTCGATTAATTCAAATTTTTCTTACTTGATCATTCATTATTACGTATGTAGGCTAATTATCGCAGAATAAAGACCGCGGGCAATCCTTTGTGCTTCTTATTGGCATTTCTGTGTTTGATATTTACCTTCCCCTAGCTTCATAGACTAAATGTATAGGTGGTTTTCTACACATGATTAGCAACAAACAAATTCTAAGTGTAAAATGCACGCACAAGGTTATCTGAATTGTACAGACAGGAAACACAATAATGTGGTCTCAGGAGATTAATCAATCAGCATACGAATTTGAACGTATAAATGATAACGAGATATGTCATAAAAAAAAATTAAACAGTGATCAAATAAAATTAATACACTACATACATATCTGACCTAAATGATAATTGTCATAGTTTGAGGAGTGTCGTATTCGTTGATCTGACAGGAGTGGTAGCTGAGCAAAAAGAATTGGTGGTGTATATCTATGATGACGTAATTTTATCAAAAATATTAGGAATTCCATTGAAAACTATAGATAGTAAGGAATATGTTATACTGATTGAAATGTGACGATTATCTATAGCGATTAATGAGTCACAGTAACAAGCTAATAGTCCTATATAGATATATTATATAAGGTAGGGTGACTTCTACCGTACAGAACAATAGATCAAACACGACCAGGTTTTACGTTGGAAATTATTTCCGGTGGGCACGCTAAAAATACTAGGCCACGCACGTAGAAGTATCACGATTAATTAACTAACGAGAATTGAGTATATCGTGATTTACGTTATCGATACTAATGAGAGATATTTACATCCTTGAGTGTGAGATGTAAGTTGCTATAAAGTGTATTTATCGAAGCGACTAAACAGTAAGCAAAGCTTCATTATCTTGCAACGCCCTCTTGTGATTCGGATGATTTTTTTTTCAGTCAGAAGAAGATAGTAAAAGTAGTGGTTGTCTTGAAAACGAGTTTTTAGGCAGGGTTGACCAAGTGATGGCGATTTATTATCCATAGCAACTTATGGGATAAATTCTCATAATTTAGCAACCACGTGACTCGTATATGTTAATAATACTATTGAGAGTGAAGCTCAGTATCGGATATTAGACGTAACGTAGAAACAACACTTCAAAAGTGACTAACTACTACAACCTTGAAAAGGCGTTTATAATTCAATATATAACATATCAGTGATCATGAAATGATTATATGAAAGATATGTATAAGAATCTAGTTATAAAAGATAGAAATATTAGATAAAATTTAGCAGAACAACACTACATCTAATTCAAATTGTAAGAATATTGAAGACTGAAATATCCTGATAGTCAGAGCAGATATGTTCATACCACGTGATCTTCGGTGTCGAATAATCCAAGTATTCCTAGTCCCACCTGCCGGGCCACTAAAGAGCGTACGATGGACGTAAATTATTGTCGAGTGTCGGGTATCCTAACCCGTGACCTCTAAACTCCTAAATAGACACCGCCCAACGTTAATCTCGCCGGCCAATCTTGGTGTCCGATTGGACTCGTCTATGAAATATTTGCTTAAAGATTGACAATAAGGACAAAGTGGACGAATGCGAGCCAAACACTGTCAACTTTATGCCAAACAGAGATCGGAGAAACTGGATTGTTTCAGACTCTACTGCATTACGTCAACATTCCATATCCAAAAGTATAAGATTCATCAGTCACTGCAGATGGTGTTTAATGTCTTTCAATATGATTAATAGCACACAAGAAGAGTTTTCCTTCATGCGTATGAATGGCAGGCAGATCTAGTGAAAAAAAGCTAATGTCTGTCGTATGAGAGGTTGTATTGCGAGATCCGACTCTTACTAAATCAGCATTTCCGCAAATTTATTATTGATATATAGAAATCGTGCCACACATTTCAAACAGAATCGAGGGCATCTAAACAGTGTCTGCGTGACAGCTCTTCCGGGCACCATTGCTTTGGACGAGCGTTCTTATGTACATCTGAATTTTTTGTATAGAGCGGAGATGTGAATCACATATCTGCACTTTAACACATGGAAAAAGATAGGAAGGGACTACAGCCGGTCGCGAGAAATGTTTGACTCTATGACGAGAGAGATGCGCCTATCATTTCGTGAGGAACTCCCTAGAATCCAATCCTATAGTATATCCTGATGTACTCCCATTGGTTTATGTATGGTCTTTGCCATATCTCTAGTATGTCTGTTATGGTCGGCATGAATCACTAAGGTAACGGACACTCGTGTATATTAATGATTGAGTCAGCGTCGCTTTACGGTTACAATTTCACGCACTTTTCGACGGGCCTATTCGATATGGCGATACAAATAATCGTCTCTTACAAGAAAGCAGCTGTTTTACAAGATCAGCATCTTCGATTATAACAGTTATGAAAAAAAAAAAAAAAAAAAAAAAAAACAAAAAAATAAAATAAGTCAATGTCATATTATCACAAAAATGCAATTATTTACATACATGAGAGGCATAACCTGTTTTTACAAGATGGCTAATGCAATTAAATGAATGAAAATGGTGTATGCTCAAATAAATCCCGAAATGTATCCTTCCAAATGTGTAAGTGGAAATTTGATGATTTTCGAGAATAAAACATGTGATATGTTGCAATTGGCGCTAAAAATGACATTAAATTGAATAAAAATTAAGAGTATCTAAAAGAAATAATTTGAATTAAAAATGCATATACATAAGAAGCTATTTATATGCTTGTGCATACTGTTAACTCATTCTTGTAGTGCACACTCCGTTCCGTTTATAACACGATATACGCAAAATAAAATTTTAATTTTAATGCTGAAGTAAATGCATGGACTATCATTTGTCTTGTGACTTAAAGTGGTTATTTAATTATTCGAACGCCAGCTGCTGTTACTCAGCACATTGTATATCCCAAAATGGATGCATTTTAAAATGACAGTGGGAAAATAAGTGTTATAGTCTTCGTGATTTTTCTGAATGTCTTTGTACCATATTGTGCATATGATAATTTTAACCTAATTACAAAATCTAAATCTTGCAATCATTAAAATCAAGATCTTGAAACAATGACTTCCAATAAATGAAATATACCAAACTTGTCACTTCCGGTTACCTTCCTACTATTCTTCACACTATTTTTAAAGACTCTACTTTTCTAAATCCCACACGCGTATAAGTGAAACATAATTCTTTAAAACATTTAAACGATACCTTAATACTTCCAGTTTCCTGCTATCGTTGCAGGAAATGCATAGAATCTGGAAAATTTCTAACCAATCAAATGACAAACTTGCCTTCTGCTGAATATTACGGAAATCGTGACGATCAAGAAGTGAAAAGTCTCTTTATCTGATGCTCGAGTGCGACGCTCCCATCCCTCTTTACAACGATAATCCCAAAGACAACTCAAACTATAAAATGTAAAAAATATTTTGAATTACATCCACCGCTACAAACCTTAGAGGATGTATGACGATATACGTTAGGACTTTACTGTTGATTCATTTTGTTGTTAATTCTTAACAGTGATTCTTTAATAGGATTGAGTTTTTGATGGCTGTAAGCCAATTATCTTCCTATTACGTTTTTTTTTTTTAAAAATATTTGCATGTTAAAATAGGTTTGGCTGTAGATTAACCTCCCGTCTGTAACCACTAATTATCTGTTTATTGATATGTTAAAACAAGCCAGGTTGGTCATATTCCTAACGGTTATGGTAAACACTCTACCTTACAGTTACATACATCGCATTTGCAGAGCTGAAGGAATCTGTATTCTTAGTTTCCTTGTCATTTCGATTTTGGTTAGGAAGGTGAATGATATTGCCAGTACAAGTTACTTTTTACACTCATTATTATGTGGTAGAATGTGATCTGACACTGCACTAGTTATTTTAAAAGAATATAACGACAAGTAGGAGACGAATTTATATTATTATATAATATGTGCTGTTATTTATTTATGAAATTTTATATTTTACTACACGAGAGAAATTCTTAACGAGTATACTGTCATTAGGGAATATAGCTGAAATATAGCTGCCTGAATCTGTAGCTTACTAGAAAAAATTATACCGAGCACACACAAAGAAATATCATGAGGGGTCACTGACCTCTAACTCTGAAATCGATCAGTATTTAACACGAGAGCATATTAAATTGAAGCGCGACACTGAATTGAATCTGCGTTTTAAATAGCATTGGTATGATATTACATCCCGCAATCGCATGAGCAAGCATATAAAATTCAACTACGCATATACAAAAAGTTACTGGTATAATATATTTGGGATTATAAAATATCACTACACACTAAGTATATCCTTATTCAATAAGTATTACCTGTCTGCAAATATCCATTTATGAGACACGTCCTATATCAGTTTGGAGATGGTGAAAATTCGCAGCATCACAATAGTCAAGGTTAGCATCGCCATGACAAGTAGTCAAATGTTAGATTCACTCTGTCATTTATTTCTTCTATATATTATAATTCGATACTATAGGGCAATCTATCGGCTTGTTATAAGTAAAAACTTGTTTGTTACCGACACAATTGGAGAAATCAGATTAGAGCTGAAGCCCATCTAAGACGTATAAAGAATATCAGTATATTAAATAAAAATTACATTAAACATACAAAAGATGAATCGACATCGAATATGAAGATGACTAGCGAACAGTAAAGAGTTATCATTTCTGTGAAAGAGGATATATCTGCAAACGACCTGCACTACTACTATTTAATTCTGACCTAAGTCGTATGGGACGTTATTGTCCAATTTATTTTCAGCCGCATAAGTACTAACAATCTACACACGAGAGTGGAACCACTCTATATGGCAACTGCATGGGCTCAACTTTCTTGGGTATACACAGGGATAGCAATATCCATATGTGCGCACACTCATGATAATGAGTGAAGATTCGTGTTTTAGTTATACATCGGTAACATAAAGTCTACAATGTCATCAATCACAGTGTAGTTCAGAGTGATCTTAAAGGATTCCTGTGTCAACAATTTTCTAGCAAATTTGCGAGCATCAGTGTAGATCTTTATATCGTATCTGGTGACATATTCTATCGACATGTGACGACGATGCGAGTGACAGGATAGTTTGCTGCAACTGAAGGAAGTAGGTATCCCGATCAATGTGATACACATCTCAGAACATTGCGATGCGTACTGCTGTGTTATCACAAACTAATATCTTAACAGATGTCACACTAAGCATGAAGAGAGTCTAATTGTGATCATATCTTTTTGTATTATTCTTTGTGAGCAATAAATACTATGTAATCCACCATGGTCCCCTCCATCTATGTGAAGGAAGATTAATTATCTATTATAAACACCCTGTGTCCGTTGATGTATATCTATCGTATCTGCATTGACTCAGCAAGTGAGTTTGCATGATCCTACAAAGATACACCTCTTCATCGTTGTGCTTTCTTTTCGTTTCTATGTACCCCCTAAAACATCATTGCTTGGTATTGTCTAAGGTACACAAGATTATTATTATCTTGAGAGAGTAGCATTTCTTATACTAGCTACTGATGTGTCTATAAATATATCCAACTGGCTAGGTGTCGTTAACCGAGTATTCAATTGTCCAAGAGAGCGACTGTGCTTCTCATATACTTCACACGACCTTGAAAAAATGTAAGACGCTTACCAATGGTATATCCTACGCTTGCTTTCTGATTTGTTCACGAGGCAGCCGAACGAGAGGTTGTGTCGACGAGAGACTATAACGAGAAACTACGTAATATTTAGTCGTTAATAATCGGACAAGTTGGCCCCTATATTTAATAGTGAGTTTCAACTCACAGCTTTATTTATTGATGTAATCCTATTTAAACATATTTCGAAAGATGTGGTCTTAGTCAATTATAATACATCATAGAATACAAGAACATTAAGTGGACTATAGATATCCTCAACAGAGCCTTGGTTTAAAGAAAGAAGTGTAATTTAGTTTATATCAAGAATATTATATTATCCACTTTTATAGAGCTGTATATGGATAACCTGAAACAACATGTTTGTGTCTATTATATATATATGTAGTAACTGATATTAGAACACTTAAACACTGTTATACATGATATCAGGTTTGTACCTAAACATAACTGACAGAGGAGAATAATGTGAACAAGAAGGTTAGGATGGGATATATGAAAAAAGAGAGAAATGTAGGATAAACGGGAGATGAAGGAGATAAGACATGAGAGGAGCAGAGTGAGAAGGAGTAGGTAGAGGACACCTATGGGGAGGAGATAAAGAGGAGAGATGTAAGGGAGGGAAGAGGAAAAGAGAAGAAGAGGAGGAGAAAAAAGAGAAGAAGAAGGGAAAGGGAGAGGGGGAGAAAAAGAGGACAAAGTGAGGTTGGCAATTGGTTCTAGTGCCGTCGCTCTTGCGTCGTCCGAGAGAGAAATCGGTGAAGCAGAAGGGAGTAAAGAAATAGGAGGAAGAAGGAACGAGAGGTAAGAGGAGACGAAATTGAGATAAGAATAGAAAGCTGAGTAGGATTAAGAGGCTATGGACGGAGAGCGAGGCAGCGGAGGGAGCAAGTGGATGGAGAATTGAGGAGAACGACGAGTGAGTAAGGGTATGGGAGGAGAAAAAGGCAGTAAACGAAATGATGAGGGGAGAGAGAAGAGGAGGAAGAAAGAGAAGCGAAGGAAGGAGGGGAGAACAGAGGAGAAGATCTAAGGAGAGATTGATAGAAAGGAGAGAGTGAGAATCAGCGGAAGGATCGGGCAATCGGGAGCAAGTATTGAATAGAAGGATATCGAAAGTAGAGGAACGGGGAATAGGACGGCATAAAGGGGACAGACTGGAGAGAGTGAGGAGAGATATGAGAGGAGAAGGAGTAGAAGAGGGGAGAGAAGAGAAGAGGAGTGAGAAAAAGAGAGAGAGAAGCAAGAGAGTTGAATATGTGTTCGTATGGTAAGGGAAGAGAGAGAAAGAACATTGGAAGACAATAAGGAAATAGAGAGGAGGTCGGAACAGGAAGGGAGAAATAGCGGTAGTCAAGGATGGAGATGAGATATACTGATGTGATGAAGACGAAGAGTGTGGAGGAGCAAGATGAAGAAGGAGAGAGTGCGGGGATTGTATCGAGGCAAAGATTATGAGGGGAGCACGAGTGTAGCAACGGAGGGAATTTAGTGAGAGGGATGAATGGAGAGGAGAACAGAGTGTACGAGAGAAGTGTGAGTATCACAGGGAAGAAGGGGATAATATAGAAGAGTGAAAAAAAATCAATACACAAAGTGAGGTAACAAGAACAAGGAAGGAAAGAGGGGAGGAGAAGAGGAGAAGAGCGAGAAAGTGAGGGATTAAGGAAGTGGAGAGAGGAAAGGAGAAAAGGTAAAAGAGAGAGGAAGAGGATGGTGGCATGTAAGAGAGGTCACTAGGTGAAGACTAGAATAGGGGTCGGAGGAAAACAAAACAAGTGAATGTGAGAGAAAGAAGACACGAGGGCGAGAGGAGAGAATAGAGAGACCGATTAGAGAATGTGAGAGATAAGAGCGTAGAGGAATGAAAGGAGAGGAGAGAACAAAGGGACAGCGAAGAAAGCGCGAAGTCCAGAAAGGAAGTAAAGGGAGAGAAATCAGAAGCGAGGTAATAAGTAGGAAAGATACAGGTAGTAAAGGAGAGGGCAGCAAGCAAGGAGGAAAAAGATGAGGAAGGTAAGTGAGATCGAGGCAGAGAGGAAGAGGTCGTGCACAGGGTAGGAGAAAACGAGAAGGGGAGGGAAATGGCAACTCAGGTCTGCAGAGTCGGAAGAGAGGGAGAGAAAACAGAACCTGAACCCCAGCTAGTTCGCCTCCACCATGGGGAAATGTTGCCCCACGCGGTTTGCTATTTTGAGTGTTATTCGTGACATGTAGTTGACCTGCATTCTGTACACAAAGTTAGTCCAGTAAAAACGTAACCGCCATTCATGGAGCAGTAAAGGTTCCGGAATGCCTGTTCGTATCTTATCCACACATTGTAACTTCTTGGTCAATAGATAAGGGTGTGTCGACCTGGGTTGCTTTCTGAAGATGAATGGAGGCGTTGATGCCACGGTACTTCCCGAAGGTATTGCGACCATTCTGCTATCTGTAATGTAATGACATGCAAGTGATGAACTGGTTGGGAGTAACACGTAATCAATTACTATAAGATGAACAGGATTTGTACAATTATTCTCCAGTGGAAATAAAATAAAAGACACCCAAAAAAGCATCCATATCTGCTTCAAACTTTCGATATTGCATTGCGCGTAGCAACCAACAACTCTAAACTTGAGTGATTTTCACTTATCAATCTGTCAACTTTCCCATATTTACGTGGCTATTAATGTGAGCGAACATTCCATGATCACCAACATATGGTGTTTATGTCTCTCAACTTATTCAATACGGCAAAGCTTGTTCTACGGTGTGGTAAGTTTTGAATCGAGCCAGGCAACTTGACAAACAAGTTGTTTTTGCGGATTTTTAAAAAAACAGTTACTTTTAAGGCAGCATTCATAAATTCTATGGTCGTTATTAACGATAGATAAATAACGATATAGTTTTCCCATACAACCTATCATTGTGTCAAATGCGCTTGGGCGTTAAATAACAATGGAAAATGAGTTAAGTAGACTACATGAAAACTTGTACTAGTCAAGCTCATAAAGCAAGTCAACATTGTCTTGTTTTGTAAACGTACTAATATAATTGTCTTTTAAATGAAACAGAATTTACTTCTTACATCTGGGAACCTAATTATACTCAAGCAATCCCACAACAGATGAAATCTTCAAATCACCTTTCAGTTGTTTATACTTTCAATATTTCGAAAAATCAGGATCAATTTGAATCTACCATTACTTTACTGGATTCCGAATTGCATAAAAACCCTTACAAACACCCTATGATATTGGGTACCTCCGAAAGTTTGTAGAAGGAAATAGCTAAAAAAAATATATTTCCACGAACATCTAAATCTCAACTTACAGGAATTTGGAATTTGACGGTATTGTGTTCTTGTGAACACGCACCGGATACGATGACGGTTACGGTTTCATACTGGTTTCACCAATGTAACACTCGTTACATTCATGACAGGTTATCACATACACCACGTTCCTAGTATTACATGACATATTTTCTTTAACTTTGAAACTGTTCCATTAAAGTTGTATGTCGACCCTTCGGTGATATGTTGGCAAATCCGCATCTTGGATCTTTACATTTCATGACTGTGTAACAGGTGTTTTAAAATGAGATTTGCACAATATGCGTTGAGATTTTTAGGTTGGCGTTTGCTGGTAATGAATTTCATATCTTGCAATATTTCCTTAGTATATACGAATATTATGTACATATCCCAGAAAGGCGTTTTAAATCTTTGACCAAGTTCTTAAAATTAGTGTTCGTCTCTATTCTTAGTATCTGAATACCCGGCATGATCTTTATCATTCCTTAATCTGATACGCAATCACATGTACATTAATTAATCAATGAATGAAGGTTATCATGTAAAACCATTTTTAAGATACTACAATAAAATATCATTTAATTAAATTCTAAAACAATCTCATCACATTTTCACTTTTTCCAACTAGGCTAAATAGTATCAATGTTTGACAAATCTGGAAAATTGACTTACCTTCCCATATTTCCGCGGAAATGTTCTGCAGTTGAATATTTGACACATTCAGGTCATCACGAATGTCCCTCAGCGATGCATCAGTGGAAAACATAAGCTTTTGTACTCTATTTTCTATCGCCTGTATCCGTGAGTCAAAATCACGAACTTCTCTGCTTTGACTAAATGTTGCATTAAATTCCTTTAGCTGAAGTTTGAAATCGTGATTTTCCTGCAACAGATCAACATATTTTTGACTGACAGCCAGACACTCATTCCGTAACCTCATCATGTCCATCTTTTCAAAGACTCCAAGTTTCTCTTTCAAATTTGCATTTTCCATGGCCAGCCGTTGCTATCGTTTTGGAGTGCTGATATTTGTCTTTGCATAACTAGTATTTCAGACACATTATAACTCTGACTGTCCTTGCCAGTTCCATGTTTGTTGTCACTCACTATTATATACAAATCCGTCAGATTTTCTTTAAGTAGATCATTCTCCTGTTTCAGTCTCTGGTTATTTACCATCAATGTCTGAATCGTTCATCTATCCCTGAGACTTCCTCTTTCAAAGTGTCGTCTGTCGTTTTCATCTCTAGTGACATCCATCGCTATTCTCTAAATTTGTGGCACCATGTGGAAAAGCGCACTAACTTTCCTGGTTTAGAATATCTTCTGATAATACTGGGTATCCTAATAGATGTACTGCGGGAAACGAAGTCCTTTGTTTCCAAAGATACATTTTCAGATAAAGCCGTTTGTCCATATATCAGCTCATAAACAGAGAGTATCAAAACTACATGTATAATACGGAACATTCTCATTTTGAATAAAACATCTATGCTCGCCTGAAGGCAGCGCGAAAGAGTTGAAAATATGCGTGTTCTAAGAATTTGATGTATTTTTTGCTGTGTAAAATATTGTTGAGAAATCCATACAACTGCATCTGCTGATATCATTTAGTTTGGCGTCTTCTGTTTGATAAGAAGATGGCATTGATGTCAGAGGTTTATCATAAAGAAAATTGCTCTGTGGAAATTGTAAACATCATTCGGCTCTCGTTGATTAAAAATAGCGTTAAGGATGTTTGACCTCTTCACCGTACAAGATTCCAACATCTGTTAGAACAA
>CAJDSM010032299.1:572-15786 GCA_903981925.1 Ostrea lurida
GTATGTGTATTAAAGAATTGTTTTCAATGGCTACAGACCAACCGCTGATGAAATGTTGAAGATAGCAAATAGCGATCAATAACTCCTACAAACTAAGAGTAGGGGGAACACGAACTCCTAGATATGCCAGAAGTGGGATCAGGTACCTGGGAGGAGTAAGCATTCCCTGCCAACCGGTTTCACCCCACTGTAAACCTTATATATCGTGATCAGGTAGACTTAGTAATCCGAAGTCAAAATAAGAGTATAACAAATATATTCAAAATGACAGCGTGGTCAAGTATGTATTGCACCTAATATAAGTAAAACAGATTGAGAAAACTTATGGTGATGAGAATGATATTTGATTTACATTCAGGAAAAGGATTTCTTTTTCTGACAGTGTGAAATTATCAAAGTAGTCTAGGGTTTTGATGAGCATGAATGAATGCTAGATCTTTAAAGTACCACTGTCATTGCAATCAAAGCAGCGAAATGCATTGAGTTAAATTAGAATGCTCAACTACCTATAGCTAAAATCGTTACCAGTCACTTTCTCAATAGATGTTACTTTGTTAGTATTCTAAAATTCGTAGTTAGCAAGAAAATCTATACCTTTCCTTTTGCTAAACTTCGAGACAAAAATTCTTTGGTCGCTCAGAGAACACCTCACCATGTTTTGATAAGAAGTTCTCGTACGTTTTGATATCCCTATATTGAACGAGAATCACGGTTTTATGGAAGAATATGACAGAATAGATGTCTCCATAATCTTCCTCAGTTTCCTGTATCCTTGCACGGCTTCTGACGGTTTGATTAATCGGCATTTCCAATAGATGGGGTAACATGGGGACCAGGGGGAAGCCCCTTACGTCGTCCAGTCAGACTCCAAAATCAGAGCAACCACATTACAGAACAAATGGGACACAGTTAACCCACATAGCTTGCCGCAATGTTAATTTCTAAGTGCGAAATATCCGGGTTTGAACATCGGTGTCCTGTGAAAATATAGAATGGGTCGTGTGCTTTAAACCTTTGTATGTCACCGACAGCTCGATTGCAAACGATATCTAATTTACTTTCATGACATTTTGCAATGTACGCTGAATCGCTGTGTCAATACAAATCCCTGCACTGCTGCGTGGCACTGATCGGTTGGGTTGCAGGTATGGAACTCCGTGCATGCCAGTTCACATTAAATTCATGGATCACCGGAATATGACTAACGCAGTTTTCTCCACGAGGTATTCAACATGAAGCCGTGCATGTCATATTCTAATATCAAAAAGTCATCATATTTCTGCTGTATATCACTTCAGTGGATGCCTTGTCAACAGTGGTATGTTTCAATTTATCAATTGGCTGTGGATCTCATTATATAGTCTTTTTAAAAAAAGTCGAAAAGTGTACTTACCAAAAAAGTGTCATTACAGTCAAATCTTTTCAGATTTCACAATCTATTTTTTTTAGCCATGGAGTGTTTAAGGTTGGAGTATTTGTATAAGAACATCCTGATTTTTTTTTCGAAAATTTTGATAATCATATGCGAAAAGTTGGATTTATTTTTGATAATCTTAATTTTTTTTATGTTTGATTCGTTTATTTGTACGTTTGATTCAAATGCAAATAATCTTAATCTATAATCTTAATCCAGACTTTCCTCGTCGTCAAGTTCATTCAAAGAAAATAAAGTAGACATAGTATATAACCATTCGTTACTCACATTCAATGTCTACCCAGAGTTATCGTTCCTTAATCTCTTATTTCTTATATGGACCTACATTCGAACAATATCTGCGTCTCAACACAGTCTGAAGCTTCTTGTATCACAGAAAGACTTGGCATCTGTTAGATACTGATTTATTGACATACATGTTTACAATAAAAGTCGAAACTATATTTTCACCCATTTACAAGACTATGGAAAAATCCTCGAGACGTTGACAGATATGTGAGAGTGTAAGGAACGATAAATGGGTAAATATTGCCTCATATTATTGAGCAACTGTATTTACTACCTACGCCTCAAGTTGATTGGTTGATATACATTTGTAATAGCAGAGAGATATGCAACATTTTTACTAGATTGGGATTCGAACCCTGAACCCAAATATCTAGTCAGGTGTTCTACCCATTGAGCTATATGGCCACCTGGGATTGAAAGCAGCTGACCGCCACATTCCTCTCTCCATACTTAAAATGTCTTCACTCTTGAAGTCATCAGCCCAAATGTAATAGAAAGGGGAAACATGCAAAACACTAGACCTGGATTTGAACCCAAGCCCCCGATTAGTATATTTTTTGTTTTAACACGGAATACTCCGTTTACCTGATTAAGACTGGTTGTAACCGGTCGCCAGAGGATGCTTACACCTCCATGACACCTGATCCCACCTACATATATAGTGTATCCAGGGGTCCGTGTTTGCCATGCTCTTATTTTGTATTCTGTATAAATTGGGACTCACGAGATTGATCACAGGTTATGACCGGTCAATAAAGGATGCTTACTCCTCCTAGGCACTTGATACCACCTGTGGTGTATCCAGGGACCCGTATTTGCCCAGCTCTTACTTTGTATTCTGTTTGGGACTTTCGCCGTTTCATTAGAAGTTAATTTTTATCAGAATTAGACGGTAATTCTGGAGCTGTCTGTTTCATCGTTTCCAATCAGTGTATTTTCCTGTGAAAATCTATTTAACGACATTTTTTCCTACGTGTAAGAGATGGTGTGGACTACATCATTAAAGAATCAGTGATTGTGAAAATTTCAAAATTTAAGGCAAAATACATGCAAATAGAATACGACATTTATTGATTGCTAAGGGACACTCGCACATTTAACCACTCCAGTTCACAAACGTGTACACATCTAACGCTTGATTAGGATCAGGTTGTACGGGAGCGGCATGTTGGTAATCCCTAGTGTTGAATCCAGAGAAGGCAGACGGTCGGGATTCTCCGGTTTGACGTCAAACTTCTGTAGAAATCTGGTCAGAAAAAGAAATAGTTCCATTTTGGCCAGCGACTCTCCAAGACACATCCTGCGTCCTGTTGGTATAAATGATGCACATGAGCTTGTTTAATCATATCATCACTAACAAAACCAAATAAATTGTTATCGAAAGGTTCATGTAACAGACCATTCGTTTTCTAAAAGCTAACCCTTTTCAAAAACATTAGCATAACTACATGTAATAATGAATCTGCTTTTATTCTACTTTGCGTACCTATTGCAAAAGGAATCAATTTATCTTTCTGTTCCCCAGAACATTTCCCGCTTTGATCCAAAAACCTTTCTGGATTGAATTTGGAGGGCTCAGGAAAGATTTCAGGATCAAACATCACAGAATCTAAAGCGCAAAATAAGAATACACCTTTGGGGAATAGATGTCCGCAATAAGTAAAATCTTCTTTACTTGCATGTGGCAAATTTAGGGGAACCAAATTCGCCAAGCGTTGAACTTCCAGAATGAATGCCTCTACCCTTGGTAATTTATCCCTGTGTTCCATTTTAGGCTGCCCCTGACCGATGATGTCATCAATGTCGTCCTGGAGCCTTTTCTGCCAATCCTGGTGATGAATTAAATACAGGAGAGCCCACCTCAGTGTGGTGGATGTCGTTTCAGTTCCCGCGCCAAAAAAGTCCCGAAGACTGTGATTCAGTTGTTCATCTGTGAATGGAAAATCTCTCTTTGAAATCCAAACTTTTCGAATCTTTTGGACAAGCTCGGGGAAATTACCTCGAATTGCGTACGTTCAAAATGGATACCCCAACCACATTAGTTGATATATAATTAGATCTAGAATTATTGATATTGTTCAAACTTACTTTGGGGAAATCTCGTAGATTTTGGTCAATATTTCTTGTAGTAAAGACTATGGATAATGTCTATAGTTATTTCAGTTTTATAAAAAAAAATGTAGATTTCTTCCAGCTGGAAGGTTTGAATTGTTGCGATTTCCTCCTCATGCCATTAGCATAAACATAATAATCAGAATCTACATATATTGTATGGTTTACGGAGAGCTGAGCATGTGTTCTGGAAAGCCTCTCCAAGTAAATATTCCTTTTTTTTTTATTCTGCCTTAATCAGGTTATTATTGTGTATATATCGGTCTATTACCTGTCGTCTCCAAGTAAATACTGTAATCAATCTAAGACCTATCTATAGGTGTCTTATTCTATTACCTGTAAAAGTATTGTCGACTCCATTTGAACTTTGTTTTTGTTCCAAAAGATAAGCATCGATGTAATCATTGATGTTGTTTTCGTCGAAATTTCGCTTGTGCTCCTCGATCATTTCCTCCACAAAAGCCTCTAAAGCGTTAACGTTTTCAATTACTGAGTCGAGACTGAAAAATCTAATGTGACGTAACGCAGGGAAAATGTTTGCTGGTGAAGATGCATTGGCAGTGAACAATTCGTTCAAAATAGAAATTAAATGTTTGAATTTGGACTCATCATAATGGAACCTTTTACCAAACAGAAGCGAGCAAATAACATTTGACACCGAAATGTTCAGAAGCATCTGAATGTTAAAAGTCTCGTTTTCATATTTTCCCAGTTCATTCATTAGACAATCTACTTCTTCAATAATCTGACTTTCCATGCAGCGTCTCCCAAATCCAAATTTACGCATCGTTGTCAACGCGAATGTCCTCTGTTCCTTCCACAATGGACCAGACGACCAAATTAAACCTGCAAAGAAAAACCAGCTCCATTCTGCGTACAAATAGAGAACCTTGAAAAACTTATCGTATTAATTCAGCCACCGGACAGTGATTTGGCAGTTCTGATTTTGATATTTAGCGACTCGTTTTGTTAAATTAAACCCATAAATTTCTTTCGAGAGAGCATGCTACGATTTTGCGAGTTTTTACTCATTGGTTGTCTGGCTTTGAGATAACTATAATCGGAATATCAAAGCATTGTTTCAGTGTCACAAAGCATTTGCTGTATATCACATTTAAAATGACAACGTACGTGGTCCAGCATCTAATCGAAATAAACAAGATAAAGAAGAGATAATGTTAAATTGATGCTTGGAATGAAATTAATTCCATTTACATTTTCAGGAAAGAGACGAAACTGTTATTACAGCGTTAGAATTGTTTATTTCTATCACTGTGAAATTGAATGTTTTGGTAGTCATAATGGTGAATGAATGATACATGTATGCACCAACGGACATTGTATATTTCCAATCAAAGTCGCCAAATACATTACTAAATTAGGAAAAATTCACCAAATAATTTTACACTTTTATTAGTATTATAGAGTTCGCACATGGCATGAGAATAGATGTAAGATACCTTTTCCTTTTGCTAAAATTTCAGAAGCGAAAATCTTTGGACGCTCAGAAACCATATCACCATGTTTAACCAGAAGTTCTCGTATGTTTTGATATCCATGGACGACTATCATAGGTTTGTGGAAGATCATCACAGTGTAGATATCTCCATAAATCTTTCTCATTCTCCTGTGTCCCTGCACGGCTTCTGACGGGTTGATTACTCCGACATTTCCAATGATGGGGTAACATGGCGGACCAGGGGGAAGCCCCTTACGTCGTCCGGTCAGGCTCCAAATCAGAGCACCCAATACAAGAACAATGGCAACAGTTAGCCACATACTGCAGCTATGTTATAAGTGCGAAATGTCAGGATTTCATTGGTGTAGAGCGGAGTGCATAAACTTATGAATTCATAACTCTTAAATCCACCGATTTATTTTTGTTTTCATGGCAGTTTACAATCTACGCTATTAAAGCTTTTTGTTTAGAGGCTTACCTGTGTCAATACAAAGGCCTGAATGCGGGACACTGATTATATTTAGATAACGGAGGTCCACACATGCCGTTTAGGGGCGGATCCAGCTATTTGGTAAAAGGGGGAGGTGTTCTATAGTGATGATCTAAAGACTGCACTAATTTATATCCAATGAATCTATAGAAATAAATACGCATATCATTCAGTACCAGTTAATCTTTTATTCACGAATAGCTAGGAGAACGTAACAAACAGTGATCAATCTCGTAAGTCTCAAACAGAGTACAAAACAATTATTTGGCAAACATGCACGGACCAGGCCCGGATACAACAGAGGTGGGATCAGGTGCATAGGAAGAGTGAGAATCCCCTGTTGACCGCTCACATTCGCCATGAGCACGACAAGATAAGTCGTACGTTTATGTTTACTAGGAAATGATATAGATTCGAATGCATTATTGTTTATGATTACAAAAAATACGTAAAAGAATCCAGAACAATGGAATTATAATGATATGATTTGAAAATTTAAGGCCGAAACGATGTTGTGCTTGAATTGCTGTTTTCAAGTTAGAATGTTGTCTTTTTTGTTTGTTTTCATATCTTTCTTAAGGTATTCAATTTTGAATATTTTCTCCATCATCTTTCTCAAAGCACAAAATATCATTAATAATTATGTCTATGCTCCTGCTTGTGCTTTCTCCTCCATACCATGCAGTACATTAAGAGGAGTAGGTAGTAAGTTGGAGCACTTTCAATTTGGGGAAGAGGGGAGACATTGTTTTAAATAAAAACAAATTTTGATTAACCTTATTTCCAATTTTTGTTTCCTATAACTATATTTAGAGAACACTCGATAGAAACAGTTAAATCTAATAATCATGGGTTAAAGATGTACTAGGTGAATCACTTGCCAGAATGGAGATATTCCTCTTCTTGACCATATTGCTACAGAAGGTCAAAATCGAGCCGGAGAACATTAATCATTTACCTTCCCTTGATGCAATACTAAGCTTTACTAACACGCCTAGGTCTTTCGATCTCAGACAGAGGAAAATATTATACTGTACATGTAAAGGCAAAGATAATACACGAACATGATCAATCTCGCAAGTCCTAAATAGAATTAAAAACAAGAGTTGGGCAATCACGACCCCTGGCTTAACAATGCTATGAAACCATCAAAACAGCATGACTCAATGTAGGTCATATTGGTAAACTAAATTGTTATAACGACCATAGAATTACGAAATGCACCTATACACGTGACTGTTGAACCCTGCCAACCTGTCATGTAAGAGCTACCTCGATCAAAAGCTGTCATACGCAAGAACAAGCTCTTGCGTATCAAAATACGTTGAGAGACACATACAACCATAATTGCAGGTGATGATGGAATATCTACTTAAATATGGGAAGATGACAATGGAGAAGCTGAACTCGTCCCGTTTGTCATAAAGTTGAGTAGTTAGTTTGCCGTTAATGTCAATGTTCAAAATAATATCCAAGTACGAGCAGACATGGACAGATCTGTGGTGTCTATATTTCTAGTTCGTTGGAATATATTGAATCGATATGAATAGAAATCAATTATTTAATGATAGATAAAACATTGCAATATATCGAAATGTCGAATTAAAAGCCACCGCTAGAGATTCTTCTTTTAGTAGAGCTTTATGAATGAATTCTGCCTCATAAGAATATAAAATAGGTCAGCTAAAAAGGAGCACAATCGTGCCATGGAATTCTCAACAGACTGGATTGAAGACATGATTGCCAAAAAAGATATTGTCAATGAGGAACTTCGCATGCTTTCATATCAATGTGTGTAGAATCAGAGTGAAGTTTAACAAAACAATATTTTGAATGGCTGATCACTAGATAAGAATATTCCTTTTCCCATTTTTTGCTGACAGAAACAACTGTCTATAATGTTAAAGCCTGTCTTTAATTTATCGTGCGGGATGGTCGTGTAAAGTGTTGAAAAGCATATGTTTTGATGTTGTTTATATGTGAGAATGTTCTGGGATTTCAAATTCACCAACAGTTCTTTTAGAGTTTTTAGAATCCACATTTATATACACCATTCTGCATATATATCACAATACAGTCTGAAAGTTGCTTGACAGCTGTCAATATTTTCGTGTACATGCTTCTATTGGTTTCATGCTTTCCTGTTTGATCGAATATTTGGCCATTAATGTCAGCGGAAACTGAAATACCTCGAGAAAACCCATACACTGAAGTGACACTGAAGGGAAAGAAACAAGAATTTACAAACTAAAATGAATTTATTTCACTTATTATACATAGTACTGAACAACACACTTATCAATATAAATTGTTAAAATGATGTTGATTGTGTTTTGCAAACCCGTCCCACAATCATAAAAAGGACATGACTGCATCGTTTAACTTTAACATTATAATTGATGAGAAATTATGCAGCTGCACTTTGGTAAATAGGTTCAATCCATTTCGTCCCTCAGTTTTTGTACCACCACAGTAATCAGACGTGCTCACTTCTAACGCTTGACCAGTCTCAGGTTGAAGGATTGTGGCATGTTTGTAACCCCCAATTTCCCATGAAGGGGAGGAAGATTATTTGTGTCCTCTGGCTTTACTTCAAACTTTTGTAGAAATCTGGTCAAAAAGAGGAACAGTTCCATTCTGGCGAGTGACTCTCCAAGACAAGACCTCCGCCCTGATAAATGGAAATATATTGAAGTATATCAATTTACAGTGTTATTTCGAAACAAATATTACATAACAGCATTGAGCCTAAATCAAAACACTTTACCCTTAGAACAGAAATATTTCATACGAAGCTCATATGTTCCAGGTTTATTTTATACATGTATCAATACCTATTGAAAAAGGAATCAACTTGGTTTTCTGATCTCCACAACATTTTCCGTTCTCGTCCAGAAACCTCTCTGGTTTAAAATTGGAAGGTTCGGGAAAGATTTCAGGATCCGACATTACAGAATCTAAAACACCAAAAACAACAGCACCCTTGGGGAAAATGTATCCGTTGTACGTAAAATCTTCTGTACTTGTGTGCGGCACGTTCAAGGGAAATACATTTCCGAAGCGTTGAACTTCCAGAATAAATGCTTCCACCCTCGGTAATTTATCCTTTTGTTCCATTTTAGGTTGCCCCTGACCGATGACGTCATCAATGTCGTCCTGGAGCCTTTTCTGCCAGTCTGGATGATGAATTAGGTACAGGAGAGTCCACCTCAGTGTAGTGGAAGTTGTTTCAGTTCCCCCGCCAAAAAAGTCCCGTACACTGTGATTCAGTTGTTCGTCTATGAAGGAACAAAGGCTTAGGAAATTTTAAACAAAAATATTACAAATCAACTTGTAAATAATACTCTTTAATAAAGATATTGCTATTAATCGTAAAGGAAAAGATAAAGTATCATTGCATGATAGAGCTCTGTTTGTATGCAGAACATTATGCAGCATCATGGTATTCTGCTTCTATGAAAATTGAAGATAAGGAATAGTGATCTATCTCGTAAGTCTTAAACAGAATACAAAATCACGGATCCCTCAATACACCAGAGGTGGGATCGGGTGCCTAAGAGGAGTAGGCATTCTCTGTCAACCGGTCACATCCGCCGTGAACCCATTTTTAGATCAGGTGAACGGAGTAATCAGTAGTCAAAATTTGTATAAAAACGACTTAACAATTGCTATGAAACATGTCAGACAGATAGTTATAACGATCTTAGGATTTGCGAAATGCTGAATTTCAACGTGACTGTTGATACCCCTGCAATGACCTGTCAACCGTTACTTCCATAACAGTCGCAATGGTTAAAGTATTTACTTCCGGTAGGCCCTGCTTTGATTCTCGATCCCAGGGCTGAATCAAGTCTAATACGGTCAATATCATCAATGACGTTTTGCTGAAATTGCATGAAGTGAATGCAAATACTAGAACTGTCCTTTCGGGACTAGATAACCCCCCGCGGGGCACACAATTTAAATTGGAGAACATACCCGACTCTCCTCTAGATTAAACCAGAATGGAAAATGTTCTATTTGGTCATTCTAGTCATCCAATAGTCACTTTTTTAAAGTTGAAAATGTTCCCTTTAGAAATTCATGAATCAATTGATATAATACTGAAACCATTACTGGTTTATACTCAAAGAAAACATTAATACGCTAATACATTATAAGAATTTCACAGTCTTTCATTGTTTTATCATGCATTTCTCCGTTCTGATATCCCTCCACCCCCACTCCCCCAATAAAATCGACAGAAAATGGAAATATTTATTGATATACGTATCTGCCAGTGTTGTACATTCAATAAAAATTAAGGTACATAAAGAGGTATTTTCACTTCAAATAATGCATGTTTAATTTGGGTTTTTGCAAATACAGCTCCAAAGGACACCCCCCTTATTTTCTTAGTACTTACTATATTCTAATTCAAATAAAAAAATGCGTAGCATGCATAAGCTCAGTCAAAATAACAATGCCAATTTACAAGATTTATCATCAAATCTTCGTTTCAAAGAAATTTTAAGAAAATTGTTACGGTAATTTGAATATAATAACTAAGTTCCATAGTGGAGAAAAGCACTATAAATTTCGAGAAAACCCTTGTCAATCAGATATGAAAAATACAAGGTGCACATCTTCATATAATAATTTAAGAATTCCAATTTTGTCAAGAAAAATCCATTACTGTTTTTTTTGTTGTAAGAACCCCATGTCCCGAGGACAAATTTCTAAAGTCCCATAATATGCAAAACGCCTGTAAATCAAAGAAAAATTGGTCCAATTAAAATGAAATACCAAGGTGCACATCTTCATATGGTGCTGAGTAAAATGGTGTATACAATTTTCAGAAAAATCCGTCATTGGTTTTTTAGACAGTGCGCCAGGACAAATAATCATGTCGTACAGACAGACGGACAGCACGGACAGACAGACAGACCCGGACCCATGCTGATTCCAATATCTCCCCCCAAACTTCGTTTGGCGGGGGGTATAATAAATGTAAGATCTTAGCTTCTGTATTCTATCAGTGGATACTTAGTAATTGGTAAATGATATGTCCGGGTTTATAACAAATCATTGATAAGATTAAAAAACTTCTAGTGGACTGTTGTTAAACATGTAGGGAAAGTCATTTATCGATTTTTTTTTTTTTAAATTGTACATACTTTTTGATACACTTTGAAAAACAATCAAATAAACCCTAGCAAATGGTTGTGTGTTCTATCAAGTTTTACATCTACAGAGCTATAGATCAGGAACGCCAAACTGACATACTTTATAGAAGAAATCAATTCTTGTAATGACATTGAAAGATTCTCAAGAGCAGTAGTAGATAAAGTAAGAACGGGACAAGAGCGGTCAGACTCCAAAGCAGTTCGGAAGCGGAGAGTAAACTAAAACATATTCATATAAGCACAATTAGAAGAAAAGTCTTGAAACATCACAATGCTGCAATAATTCAAGCTATTGCTGACGAACCCCGGGTCAACCCCAAAACAGGGAGGAAGAAAGAGACAAAAAGAGTTGAGGTAGGAAGCCGAAGTACAGTGTACAGATGAACATTATTAGAGCAAAAATATTCTTTTATGTAAAAAGCATGGTGGTAATCATACTTCTAACTACAATTGCTTCTCGGTTGGTTGAAATTGTTCAATGTCTCGCTTGAGGATTTTAAATTCATATGGAGACATTGACATTGCTGATGGTGGGCTGCAAAGTTTACGGCGGTGCTCACGGCCTTTCAGGAGGGAGAGATCATGCTACACCTATTGTGACACGCAGTGTCAGTTTTTTGGTCTCATTCGAAGTGACGCCCCATTTACCAGTACATGAGGTCTTCTCTTACGACAACTTGCAACTGGGGTCCCCAACATCGGCTTGGTGGAACATTTCAGAAACACAACATTGTTACTAAACCGTAGAGATGATATTGTCTTGGATAAGAATCAGAAGAGATTGATGTAGCTAAGAACTAATACCAATTGATTGATCCTTGAACCCTCATTCTGAGCTTGTATAGAACTAAGGGTCGAGAAACACAAGAGATGGTTTCAGCTTAAGACATTGGAGGGAGTTTATAACAATTTACCAACACTGCATGTAAATAACTAAGAAACATTTTGGTATCACTTATACACCTGTACATGCACTTCCTTAGTCCTGCCACGCACATTAACGATAGAATTGTTTTCTTCCTCATCAAAAAGAAAAAATCATAGAGTCCTACGTACAAGTACTCTAAATTACCTGTAAATGTGGTGTTCAGTTCTTTTGCTCTCTGTTTTTGTTCCAAAAGAAAAGCATCGATGTAATCATTGATGATGTTCTCGTCAAAACTTCGTCTATGTTCCTCCACTATCCCAGCTACGAAATCAAACAAAGCATCGGCGTATTCCTCCGCTTTACTCATGTTAAATATTCTGATATGACGTAACCAAGGGTAAATGAACGCTGGTGACGAGGCGTTCACGCTGGTGAACAATTTATTCAACAAAGTAATGAGATGTTTGAACTTAGCGTTCTCGTAGTCAAACCTTTTCCCGAATAATAGTAAACAAATAACATTAGACACCGAAGTGTTCAGAAGCGTCTGGATGTCTAAAACCTCGTTTTCATATTTTTCCAGTTCTTCCATTAGACAGTCTACTTCTTCAATGATCTGACTTTCCATGCAGCGTCTTCCAAATCCAAATTTACGCATCGTTGTCAGCGCGAATGTTCTCTGTTCCTTCCACAATGGACCAGATGACCAGACAAGACCTGTAAAAATCAGTTAACTTGCAGTGCATCTCGTTCGATCCAACGGAAAACTTTGATAGGAGTTTAAATCGCTGGTGATTATCTTAAATTGACATTACAAATTAAATACAGAGAATTGAAAAAGGAAAATGAAAATATAAAACCATTAATTAATATTCTTGAAAAAAGCTACAATATGTATTTCAAATCCTCAAATAATCTAATAAAGAATTCAAATGAGAAACTAAAGAAGTAGTATTTGGGGGGAAAAGACAATAATTTCTTGTACATGTTGTTTTTCAAAATATGAAACACTACTTGTTCTCGTAAATTTGGAATTTGACGGCTTGCTATTTATATCCCTGTACGCGGTCTAGTTAGGACTGCCAAAGTGAAACCTACAAATACCTCATTATACTCCTCCCTCCTCATATAATATATCCAACAACCACTGATCGGAGAGAGAGAGAGAGAGAGAGAGAGAGAGAGAGAGAGATTGAACTTGGGTCGCATATATATCCTAGTAGTCAATTTTCACTTTTCTATCAATACGACAAAAGCCGGAACCAAGGAGACCGGTCAGTAAACACACCTATATACCTAAATCTCTCACTGAATTTTTTTTTACCAAAACATGTAATATCTAAATATTCATCTAAATTTTTATACAAAATAAAACTACTTGTATTTCTTTGTTGTTGTTTTGCTTTTCTTATTTGATAATGATATCATTTCATTTTATTACTTTCTTTAATGATTTAATCTTCCTTTAATTTGTTTGGTTCGATATTTCGATTCTTTTTCTAACTACATAAAATCAGCTATTCATCAGTACTTCCATACTTTGATGTAACCGGTTAGCTGATATAAATACTCTTTTTTCTTGGCAATAACTTCAGCAGGATAAGCGTTTGGCCGCTCAGAAAACATGTCACCATGTTTCAGGAAAAGTTCACGAATGTGATGAAATCCGTGGACGACTATCACAGGTTTCAAGAAGATCATCACTGTGTAGATATCTCCATAAATCTTCCTCAGTTTCCTGTGTCCCTGCACGGCTTCTGACGGTTTGATTACTCCAACATTTCCAATGATGGGGTAACATGGCGGACCAGGGGGTAGCCCTTTACGTCGGCCAGTCAGACTCCAAATCAGAGCACCCAATACAAGAACAATGGCAACAGTTAGCCACATACTGCAGCGAAGTTAAAGACATGAAATGCCAGGCCTCGGGTTACAATGATATCCTGCGAAAATATAGAACGGAATGCTTAACCTAAGTATACCACAACTCGAATTCAACGTATATTTATTTTGTTTACATGACATTTTACGCTATTAAAGATTTTTGCCTAGAGACTTACCTGTGTCGATGCATATGTCTGAATGCAGGGCAATGGTTATATTTAGATAACGAAGGTGCACTAATGATGTTTAGTGGAGGATCCAGCGATTTGAAAAAGTGGGGGGTGTTCTATAGGGATGATCTAAAGACTGTACTAATTGATATCCAATGAATCAGTATCATTTAGTACGAGCTAATCTTTCATTCATAAAAAGGCGAAAGTAACGAACAGGGATCAATCTCGTAAGTCTGAAAAAGAATACAAAGCAAGAGTTAGGCAAACACAGACCCCCTTGGATACATCAGCGGTGGGTTCAGGTTCCTTGGAAGAGTAAGCAATTACTGTTGACCGCTCACACCCGCCGTGAGCCCGACAAGATAAGTCGTGCGTTGAATTATATTTACCACTAAATAATATAGATGCGAATGAATTACTGTTTAGATGTGAAGAAGAATTACGCAAAAGAATCCGGAACAATGCAGTTATAATGAGATGATGAAAACTTCAAGCCGAAACGAACGATATTTCAATGCTTCGGGTCAATACTCAAGACTGATAGGAATGAAGCTAAGTAATAACACTGAAACACTACAAGTTAGGCAAATTAGTAGTACAACTTGAAAATTCTAAGTCGACACCCAAGGTCGATACGATAGATTAGAAGTTACTCATGTATTGACAAACCTTTTTCGTGTGTAAAAATTCAACATTTTTAATATCTCATCAACATGCGCATCGGCATTTTTTTCTGTAAATAAACTACTAAGTATGATATCTGTAGTGTTAGTAGTAGTGTACAAGCGCCATAGCTTATATCTCTTTAACATTTATGATTAAAGCAAGTAAAGTCGGATGCTGAAAGATTGACACAGTGTGCGTATGCTATTCCAAAATGAATTACTTAATATGAAATAAGCGATTTTTCAAAGCATTTGATTTAGATATTGATTGATTATTTTGTTTGTTTGTTTCTCGTCCCGTTGAGAAATCACTTATTATTACATACGTTTTATCTATCAATGAAATAATGCTTGATTACATTATATGTCAGATTCAATTTATCCCAACGGAACGGGTAGGAAATAAAGACACCACAGTGACATACTTCCATGTCTGCTCGCACTTAGATATTTTATCGAAATCTGTGCATTAACGGCAATTGGAGCTACTCCAACTTTATGACAAAACCGCGAGAGTCATTGCATCCTGTGTCACTCGACGTCAACCTCCCATACTTTATGTAGCAATATTCCATCATCACCTGTAATGTGTGTATGTCTCTCAACTTATTTCGATAACGTAAATACTTTGTTCGCGGTATGATCAGATTTTTGAATCGAGGCATGCAACTTATA
>CAJDSM010032300.1:686-13792 GCA_903981925.1 Ostrea lurida
GCCATTTTATGGCGGGGGCATAAAAATCCAGTTGAATTGAGAGCTACCGAATCAAGTGCTACTGAAACAAGTCCTATTGAATTGAGTGAGAGCTATTGATTTGAGTTCTACTGCACCGAATTCTATACAATCCAGAGCAAATGAATGGAGGTGTACTGGGCTGAGAACTTTCTGAACCGAGTTCTATCGAATGGAATCTTACTGAATCGATTCCGTTCCCTTGCATAACCGATAGCACTGAATGGGAATTCTTCTGAATTGATTCCTCCTTTGCCTGATGAGCATCTGTATGGATTCTTAGTGTAGTAGATTCGTCCTCTTGCATTGATAGTCTAGCTGAATGTGAATCGTATTCACTGAATAGAATTCCGCCTTAGATACATCTGATAGCCATCGGAATGGAATTTGAAGCCTGAATGCGATTCCACTTAAGCAACGCTGAGTAGACTTGAATGGAATCTTACTAGAATGTTCCCAATTGTGCAGATGAATAGGCTCGATTGAGAACTCATATACTAGTGAATCGTTCCCATATTGCTGAAAGCTTTATCGATGAATTTTGACTTTGAAATGGTTTTCCGCTTCACTCGATAGTCATTTGATAGTGGAATTTTACTGATTCGTTCCTTGACTCCTGATAGCCATCGTAGTATGGAATTTTCTGAATGAATCCATTTGCACTGATAGCCGATCGATGGATCTTACTGGATATCGATTCCCATATGCTATATGAAGAGCCATTGAATGTAATCTATTACTGAAGTCGACTTCCCCTTGCACTGAATGATGAACCACCTGCATATAATACTGAAGTTCGCCCTTGCACTGATGAGGCGCTACTTGAACTGGCATTTTCTGAAGCTTGTCAAGTTTGTGACTTGGAAGCTATATGGATATGGTGAATATAATTTCCATGAAGTCATTGCCATTGAAACTGAATAGGCTATGAATGTGGGAATCTTTGAGTCTGATATTCTTGCACGTGATAAGCTTGATTGAATGGATCTTATCTGATCAATTCCCATTGGGGTCTGAAGACTATTAGATGCGAATCTTACCTCTGATTCCCATTGCACTGAAAGCTATTGAGAGGAATTCTACTGAACCGAAACCTATTGAATTGAGAGACTAATTCATATTATCAAATTGAGGCCTATTAAACCAAGTCCAACTGAATCAAGATCTATTAAATGGAGTTGAACTGGACCTTGACATGTTTTCTGGCCTTGGTCTTAAAATTGACTAAATACAAAATATATTTGAGAACAAAATTTAAGGCTATGCATCACCAAGACATTAAAATTTGACGAATTTTTTCCTTTACCTGTGTTTATAACAATATTTGTGCTGCCATCTGTATTATCGTCACCATCTAAATATTCATCAATCCCTTCAATAAAATCGTCGTCATCCATAAAGTCCTCCTCCTCATCAGTCTTTGGTACATGTGACCGATTCATTATCAAAGAATAACGGTGATCTTTTTTCACTTTTCTTCTGCAAGTCAAAAAAAAAAAATATCCAGTACATTATTAGATGCAGTTTCAGTATTATTATACCTCTCTATTATAATTCCATACAACGTGATATCTGATTGGTCCAGACAGTCACGTGGAAGGGAGGATAAAACTTCGTATCTCTCTCAAATATCATATTTCCCCATCATATCTCCCCTCCCCCCGCCATTCGGAAGCCTCATGCATTTTCCCGCAAGAGTTATTGTTTGTTGAACAAAAACTCCAGAGACAAGCAAATGTCATAGTTTAAGCTGACGTCATACGTAAAGTTTACTCTATGACTAAACAGCTTTATACTGGGTACTTGAACATGTTTAACTTACTAAATAATATGACCTCATCAGTCATCTTTAGTTCACATTCAATGTTACTAAAATTGTTACTCATGGTAGAAATCTGCCCCCTCCCACAGTGCATGATAGTCTAAAGTGAGGAGAGATGCAGATCTCCATTCAGTGGCCAGAAAATAATTGATCATATAAGTTTTAAAATTCTCAGTTTATTTATGGTCTCCTGCTGGATGTTGGAGAAATAAACTGTTTTATTATATGACTGAATACTTCCTAGCTCTCTGGTTGAGATCCAACAAAGTAGAAGTCAATAATTCCTCATTTTCACCTCCAGTAAAATATTCACCTCGCCCTTCCGGCTCGGTGAATTTGTACTTCTCAGGTGTCTAAATCATCGTATTGACCTCAAAAACAGTAATAATTGTATAATATTCACCTCAAACGGAATATGCTGGTGGAGATAATTAACATTTAATGGATCTCAGCAAATTGGAAAACATATAGTTATTCAATCACATAAGATATCATATCCAACGAGTTGTGAGTTTTCTAAAGGCTCGGGGATAGAAAACACACGAGTTGGATATAAATTATACCAAACCACAACCCATGGGAGATCCTTTTTATCACGTCCCCCCCCCCCCTCTTCTCTGTTTTCTTTCTGCAATTTTACATTGAATCTGTACAGCCATGTCACTAGTACGCAACGTCACTTGTCATAAAGAAAGAGTGCTACAACAATACGCAAACAAATCATGTTTGAGCAGAATTCTTTTCAATTGCTGCATAAATTTAAACAAAGTAGAATATATTTTCACAATATTAATATTTAAAATTTCATTCTTTAATGTTTACCACTGTTTTGTATTTTGTCTGTCAGCAGAGTCGGTATGTTTGTGTACAAATGACGTAAATTTTACATACGTTTGTGACGTCGCAATTGACCAGTGGGCGTAGGAAAACACATTGTAATAATTAGAATTTATGTTATGAGTGATATCCATGGGATAAAGGAGGAAACATGTGATAAATATAGGATCTCTCATGGGTTGTGGTTTGATATGAATATAATATCTTATATTTTACAAACATTACAATTTTCTAAGGTTTTATACTGCCTGATATGCAGTGAATGAAATGATATCTTACCTCCTGTATATAACTATAATGATTCCTACAGTTATGAATACTGCGATGGTAACAGACACGCCCACTATGACGGATATATTTGTGTTTACTGAGGTTGTGGGCGTGTCCTCAGCTCGCGATGAGGAGGAAGGTGTGACCACATTCCTAGGAGCCGAACTGTTTGGCAATGGAATATCTGATAAAATAAAATGCAAAGATATAAGAAATGAATCTTACATTTTTTCGAGTGATGCAGGTATCACTAAATTTTGGACGGTAAAACTGCATCCTGTACGAATTGATGAAAAGTTTTACTGTCTAAAATCTCGGTGATACTTGCATATCACCGAACAAAATGTGTTTTGTGAAACACTGATGCCCCCGGATTCCACATGCCAGTGAAAGGGGCTTGCCAAAAAGATTATGCATGTGAAATATGAAAAATCTATCACTTACAATTCAAAAGTTAAAGTAGGTCAAACTTCAAGGTCACGAGGTCAAAAATGTTGGTACCAGTCGAAAGGGCTTTTCATAAGGAACACACATGTGAAATATGAAAGTCCCATCACTTTGCCATTCAAAAGATATGGCCAGTTAAAGTTTTTAAAAAGTAGGTCGAACTTCAAGGTCAGGAGGTCAAAAAAGTTTGGTACTACTTGAAAGGGCTTATCATAAGGACACACATGTGTAATATGAAAGTCCACCAATTGCCAATCAAATGATATGGCCAATGTTAAAGTTTTGAAAAGTAGGTCAAACTTCAAGGTCAGGAGGTCAAAAATATTGGTACCAGTAGAAAGGGCTTGTCATATAAAGACACATGTGAAATATGAAAGTCCCATCACTTGCCTTCTAAAATATGGTCAATGTTAAAGTTTTTGAAAAGTAGGTCAAACTTCTAGGTCAAGGTCGGAGGTCAAAAATGTTGGTACCAGTTGTCGTAAGGAACACAATATGTAATATGAAAAGTCCCATCACTTGTCATTAAAAAGTTATGGCCAATGTTAAAGTTTTTGAAAAGTAGGTCAAACTTCAAGGTCAAGGTCAGGAGGTCAAAATTTTGGAACCAGTAGAAAGGCCTTGTCATAAGGAACCAACATGTATAATATGAAAGTCCCATACTTGCCATTCAGAAGTTGTGGCCAATGTTAAAGTTCTTGCAGACAAACAGATAAACAGACAGACAAACCGACAAACAGACAGACGGACAAACCAAAAACTATATGCCCCCGAATCGAAGATTCCGGGGGCATAAAAATATAAGATTTATTTCTTATCATTTAATTTTACTTTACAACAACAAAACAATGTTCATTAGACTTTAATTGTTGTTTAGGTATGTGATCGAACTAAAATTAAACTAAGATAGATTTTTTCCTGGCCACTAACCTTGAGAATGTATGACCTTGACACTAATGGCTGCAACTGTATTTTCTGCATCTGTCAACAGAGTAAAGATCACTTCTTGACCTTGAACTTTGTCCTGAATTTCTGAAAGCACCTAAACATAAAAGAAACATAATTTGTACACTTTCACATTCTGAACATAAAACTGATGTAGATTCATTCAAATACTGTCATCAATATTCTAACCACACATATACTATAGTTCTACAGTGTATTCAAGAATATGTTGCATGGGAATTTATGAATCAAATGATTCAAGCCCATCAAAGTTCCAGGGTGCACATCAAAATTAAATTCTCAGTCTTTTGATATTAGAGGGACTGATTCATGATAAGCCCCCAAATTCTGTTTTTCACTTTCTTCTGTATAATGTGTTTAAAAAGGTTTCACAAAATATCAAGGTTACACATTATGACAGAAGCTCATTATAGAGAGTTTATCAATTGTCATGCGAACAAAGATGGAGGAATGTTATTGTTTACAAAGTTTTGAAAATGCATGGTTATCGATCTAAGTTTATAATACTGTAACAGTTGAACTTTGATATCTTGAACACTGATATCTCGAATACCATGGTTAAATCGAACTGATTTTTAGGTCCCAGCCACCTATTTCCAAAGTATTTTACCCTTGGTATCTCAAATCCATGGATACCTCGAACTTTCTTCATGGTCCCATCAAGTTCAAGATAACAAGGTTCGACTGTATATTCTTTTAATAGGTAAAATGTGCCATTTAAAAGTTAAATCTGTGTCTGTGCAATATTCTAAATTACAAAATTAACATTTCCCTACTTTGTTTGTAAACATAAACAAGGTTTCAGCATAGTGTTTTAAAATTACATAACATGGAGTTAAGACTAAAATATTGCCCTATATATCTTTGCACTAAGAAGGTCAAAATTTTGGTAAACTTTAATGAGTCATGAAATTTTGTATTGCTTGAGCCCTCATTGTTTGTGATTCATTCAAATCAAAGCATAGTTTTACCTGCTTAATGGACAAGCCTCTTGTTTCTGGAGGCAGAATTGTAACGTCAACAATATTGGACTCTGGATCTGAGGGAATGGTGACAATCAGTCTCTTTGGTGAAAGATGCAAAATCTAAAACACAAATACTTCAGACTGACTACAATTATCAGTTTTCCTGGTTAAAAGTCAGTCACAATCGCATACAACAATTCAATTGTCTGACAGTCTTTAGATACTATGACTGAATTGAACAAAATACCTTGGACAGTTCAATTGCAAGAAGGTCAGAAGTAGCCGATCTACTGAGAAACGTTCCTCTGTTCACGCTCTGGAAGTTTCCTGTTAACTTGAGTTGGACTGTGGCCACCTCCTCTGTGTAGTCAACAGAAAATTATATCAACATTTTTGATCAACATCATTTTTACTCTTTAAAAGACCAGTAGATTACTGTGCATGAAGTTCAGGTGTGAAATCAAAGAGTGTTTCCCTCTAGGGCAGCTGGGTTGTCAGGGACAACCATCTGCTGGGTTGTCAGGGACAGCCATCTACTGGGTTGTCAGGGACAACCATTTGCTGGGTTGTCAAGGACAACCATCAGCACCCTTTTGATTTTTAAACACTGAATTTTAACATCATGACAAGCAAGGGCAATTTCAAAATGTCCTACAAGTTTCGTTCCTCACCATAGACGTTAATGGTCATTTCCCTCTTCACTGACCCCACAGCATTGACCGCCTCTACACTGACCGAGTACTCTCCTGTCCTGTTATATGTGTGTGATGTGGCAGGTGTCCAGGTCAAATAGGGCTCCTCTTTATACTGAAATCAGATCACTACACACTGTCATCATCATAGAAACAGGGGTATACTGAAATCAGATCACTAAGCACTGAAATGTGTCATCGTCATAGAAACAAGGTTACACTGAAAGGTGTCAGTGACTATCCCTCACCTTATCTCCAAACTTCCATACATAGTGGACCAAACCAAAGTCGTTAAGGTGGTCCCCAAACAAAGAGGCCCTCAGCTGGGTCCGCTGCCCTATCTGTGACCCCCAAGGAAGCTCTAAGTACACCGCCTTCAATATGTCTGTAATTACAAAATACAAAGTGTCATCATCACATATGTAGGGCATTGTAATCACGAGAACACTGTGTTGATTGGAAAGTAAAGTATGTTTGTGTTTGCAGATCATCCAGGATGTGGTTTCAGTGTAAATTGTAAAACAGTTGTGGGCAGCTTGATCTTTGACATGACTTTGACCTTTGATAAAGTTTTGACTTTGACATTTTAGAAGTTATAAAGTTTGAACTCAATGTCTTGCCTACTGTATAGCCAGTTAAATTGTGATAGAACAAGATGTGTTTGTGAAACACTGACGTCCCTGAATTCCACATTCCAGTGGAAGGGGCTTGCCAAAAGGATTACATATGTGAAATTTGAAAAGTTTATCACTTACCATTTGAAAGTTATGGCCAATGTTAAAATTTTTGAAAAGTAGGTTAAACTTCAAGGTCAAGGTAGGAGGTCAAAAGTTTTGGTACCAGTGGAAAAGGTGTGTCACAAAGAATACACATGTGAAATATGAAAAGTCCTATCACATACCATTTAAAGTTATGGCCAATGTTAAAATTTTGAAAAGTAGGTTAAACTTCAAGGTCAAGGTAGGATGTCAAAAGTTTTGGTACAGTGGAGAGGTATGTCATAAAGAATACACATGTAAAATATGAAAAGTCTATTACTTACCATTCAAAAGTTATGACCAATGTTTAATTTTTGAAAAGTAGGTCAAACTTCAAGGTCAAGGTCAGGAGGTAAAAAATTTTGGTACCAGAAGAAAGGCTTGTCATAAGGAATACACATGTGACATACAAAGTCTACACTTACCATTCAAAATTATGGTTAATGTTAAAGTTTTTGAAAATAGGTCAAATATGAATGTCCTAAATGTTAAAAGTTTTTCCTGTGGACAAACCGACAGACCAAAAACTATATGCCCCCGAATCAAAGATTTCGGGGGCATAAAAAGATCACCATTTCCTTATATTGTAGCAAATTTCAAAACCATATGCATCATTGAATCAATCTTTTTTACTTTACGCATTTTATACTTGACCTTCTATGGAGATGGTGATGTAACAGGATGCCTGACCACCATTGTTAGATGCCGTCACTGACACATTGTATTTTCCAGCCTGCGTATAGGTGTGAGTGTTCCTAGAGGAATTAGTCAAACCGGTCACTGTAACAGTCCGACCATCTCCAAAATTCCAGGTGTAAGTAGTCACATATTCAGATCCCTTGAAGACCAAACAGTGTAATGTTTAATTAACCGTCACAGAAACTAGAATACAAATAATCAGTCAAAATTCAAATACAGACAAACCCTGTTATCTAGAACTTGATGGGGCTGAGAAAAAACTTCGAGATATCCAGGATTTGAGATATCAAAGGTAAAATATTTAAAGAAATAGTGGTTGGAACTTACAAATCACTTTGACATTGCCATGGTATTCAAGATATTTGGTGTTCGAGATAACAACGTTCAACTGCAACTATAAATCACTATCTTTTGGCATTACTAAGAAATTTGATGCTCCCATAAATTATTGCAACAACAGACTCCAATGAATTCTGCTTTGTACTATAGTTAACACCAGTTGAGCTTACCTTCGCCTGTGACAGAGAAAATGTGATTTTTTCTCCGGTGGGGAATACAGACTTGGTCACACTGAGTTGCAATCCAGTGGGGGCAAGGACAGGGCACGTTGCCACGATTGGGCGATATTTATCCGAGTTCTCTACCCCGCCTACACAGCGATCTGCAGCCACCTTCCTATACCTGTCATATCCAGACATTGACACAGTTACATATAAATGAATTCAAGCAACATGTTTTTCATTTCAGAAGAACACAGGTTTAGAAACAAGTAATACTGTATGATTTTTTTCTCCCTGTTTGTTGCAAACCATACCTTAGTTTTACAGCCCTATAGGATGCATGATAAGACACAGATATATATGTAGTATATAAAAATCTAATGAATGGAGGATTTACTTTTTTAAAGATCTACTTTCATTCTATAACTTCACCTATAGAAAGAAATTGAAAATAAACACACATTTTGCAGTACATACCCCGGGTAAAAGCCTTGAACAACATTAGAGATACGTGACTGATATGCTTACCCCTGACTGTTGTTGTACGCTTGTCCACCTTTACAGTTTCAGTTTGATCAGATTCTCATCAAACCAGCCTGCTCTTGTACAATTTTGTCACTTGTGTCAGTCAGTTCATAACCATAGTCACCTAAGAGAAAAAAAGTATTAAATATAGCCAACACAAGTAGTCTTGGCTACCTGCAGCATCTTCGAAGGTTTTCTAAGAATAGTTCTAAGACTTGACTTAAGATATATCTTAGGAGGATTCTTAGGATGGTCGTAAGACATATCTTAAGATGGACATAGACGCTCTCTTAGGACTATCCTAACTAGGATAATTCTTAAGATTATTTTTAATTAGACACTGATGAGCGATAATTTAGTATACATGTGTAAACAATTTATTACCCCAATAACATTTAGAGATTGAGAAATTTCATAAAATATATTTATTTTTGGTTTAATTCTGTGACATCAATTGACATATTTATAAAATGTTTGGAAGATAGATTCGATGGCCTCACTTAGGACTAAGATACATCCTAAGTTTATCTTAAGATATATCTTAGTCCTAAGATAGATTCGATGGCATGTCTGCAGGTTGACAATTCAATATACTAAAAGTTTCTCTTTACTTTATATACAAATGTAGAAAAATGCATAAATAATATTATGGTTAAAGGTTTTGGTCTATGAAATTTGTGAGAATAAAACACTGAGATTCTGTACAAAATACCATTCATAATCTTCATTACTACACAGGCAAGTGGATGAGATGGTCGGCCTCTTGTAATCTCTGCCGTTGAAACACTTGGCATCTGCTCTCCGGCGGTGATATTGCATTTTTCTACCCAAAATACAACCCTAAAAACAGAAAAACTGAAAATGTTATTCCTAGGAGGTCAACATATGTGCATGCTAGCTCACTGCAAATAAAAACTAAATTTTTAAACTAAAATTTCATTGAAATTTTAAAACAATTTGTTTGATAATAAAACTAGTGTTCCGAATGCCAACAGTGTTTAGCATCAAAATGTTGTTCAGTGCTTTTTAATTAAGACCTCACATACCCCGAAACCTTGAAATCAATTTTCAAAGCAAAAAATCCAGTCCTTAACTGAATTGAAATAAAGTACTGCGCAATACTTATTTTACAAATATCAAATAAAATATAAATAAAATGGCTTATTTTAAAACAATTTTCTACAAATAGAAAAGAAAAAAAAGAAGAGTGTATTCATTTAAGGGGATATTAATATACGTCACGTGAGTTAAACACTATGACGAAGATATTTGATTTGACGTCACAATCCAAGCCAACCATGGCTACTTTCAAGTAAAATCATATTTTCACAAAGCCATTATTCGCTTTCAATTCTGCAATATATTAAAAGAACCTAAGATCTTCCTCATTAAAGGAGTATTATATAGCTTATGAATACATAATCTGTATCCGGGGCTTCTTTATAAAATCGACAACTCTGGAATAATGAAATTCTGTGCTCTTGCATTATATGAATATCAATTAAATAATATTGTAATGACATTTTTCCTTTAATATAAATTTTAAGATTTCCCAATACCTCAACTTATTCTAATACACTGCCATGATAGAAATCTGGTATTTATATTATTGGTAAATTGAATTCAGAACTGCCATGTTGCATTCTTCCATTGCTCACCCCCCCCCCCCCCTACCCCACACCCCCTACAAATTTTCACCTTGTAACATTTATTTGGAGATTTTTATCAATTTAATAAATAAATGAAATATGATTAACGTCTCATACCAGTGTTATGATTCAATGTTATATTGAAATTCCCGACTACAAAATGTGTGGTTAGATGTTAACAAAATTTATTCTGTACCGCTGAAAACAAACGTAATTTATTCATAATAATCTAGCTTCAATAGTTCATATTTTCACAAAAAAGTTTGATGCTCGTATCTTTTACTACACACAATTTAAAAAAAATTCAATTGACTTTTTATGAAAATATGAATTGTACTGAAAAGAGCTTTTGCAAGAGCCATTTTTTTCATTTTTGAAGGTTTTCCTAATATCTAAAAAAAATTGCAAATGTCAAACATAAATGTATTTCAAAATATTTAATACTGAATATTGAACATCGTTTTTAAAAAAATCAATAAAAATTATTCAAATTATTTTTCAACAGGCCTCTTACATATCATTACATTAGAAAAATATTTTTAAGTAAGGGAGTAATTCAGAAACCTGATATCCCTTATTTTGTCTACTCCCATACGAAACTTCCACAATTGTGAAGACCTTCAATATAATTATGAAAAATAGAAAATTCAAGATAGATTATTTTTAGCTTGTCTCTTAATATCCCCCATTAATACAACAGTTTACTCTTTTAAATGCTTCAAGTAAATCTCACCATCAAATCTAGCTTATTTTAAAATATTTTTACTCCAAGAAATTAAAAGCATTGTTTCCAAACTTTACCTTTATCAAAAATGGCTAACTTCAAAATTTTAAGATATTGGTAATGACCATACACAAATACCCTTGTAATATGAGCTCAACCAAACAATGCTTTGTAATGAGACATGAGTACTTAAAGGGCTAATTATTTCGCTGGGCTATAAAAATATCACGATTTTTCTTTCGTTATTTCGCGATGATTAAAATTTTCGGAAGAAAGAGACGGAATTCGAATCACACCCACAAATACCTTGAAAGCATTTCAAAACGATGTTTTAATTTGTGATCTAATGAATCACGAATATAGCAGAAATAAAACCCATGCGAATATTTCCCCTTTACAGTAATAAACCAAATCATTATAAAGTTCAACACTTTAATCCAGTTCATAATCGTATAAGCATTTAAAATTTTTATTGCAATTTTTTCACAACTGATATCACGGGTTCATTCAAACTAAAAAAAGAGAAAAGTCGCGTGTTTTTATTTCACTATATTCCGATTATATCAACTATCGTGAAAATAAAACCATCGCAAAGTGCTGTTCGATGTATTGTATATGATTCCAGCCTTAAAAGATACCATCTGGAAATTTTAAGCCATCGTGAAATGTAAAAGATAAAATCGCAAATTAGCCCTGCGAAATAAGCACTTTACAGTACACAATGAGTCCACGCGCGAGCTTTTTCAATACCCTTTTCAGAGACAGTCCAGATTTCATATCCACATCAGCACTTCCTGTTTAACACGTCAGAAATTAGTTTTACCATCTGCCTGTTTCCCTTTCATTTTAGTCCCATATACAACTAAATTGGAGATATCATTAATCAAAATGTTAAAAGTTTTTACATTAAACTGAGAAACAAAAAAAATTTTTTCAAAACAAGAGCCATGGCCAACACTCGCAGATTCACATCACTCCTAGTGAAATCATAAGTGTGAATATCAATAATGAACACAAAATTGGACAAAACCTTTTATTTGATGCATGTACATGTCTCACGATGCTCGCGTATATCATTATTCAATTTTCTTTATGTTGCCCAACCCCAAATTTTTAGTCCGTGGGCGTTCTAAAAGATTTTGAATATACCATTCTTAATCCTTCTTTTTAATACAATCCACGAATGGTGGGTGAATGTGTAAAATCTATGTACTTGGACACGGAATCCAAAACAGAAAAACTAAACTCAAATGGCATGAAAGGCATCCTCACATTCATATATTTGATCTATTTACCTGACCAGAGCGTGTGATCCTGCGTTCGCTTCAGTCTCCACACAATCATGATTTATCCGTGCATTTGTGTAACCATGCGATGCTTTATTTATTAAATAACCTCGTCAAATGAATAACTTCTAAAAATATCATATAGCAAGCACATAACACAAATATTGATCGTTATTCTTAAAATCAAGCATATTTGATTTTGTGGCTCTTTGGATAAACGCCAGATGTTACACATTTGTGGTCCTTTTTCAATGAATGCTTCTGTTCATATGAAATAAACACCTTAATCCTTCTTCTTAAAGAGTAAAAGTAAATAATCTCACAACAAAGTATAATAATCAGATATTTCAATAATCAAGTCACTTCATGTAACCTCCTCCGCAACAATAAATCAAGAGAAGTTGTTGTGTAACTCTAACACATCCACTACTGAATTTCTCAACAGTTATGTTAAAAGCAAACCAGAGTGAATACAGAAATCTTTCATGTTATTCTCGACTATGCTTATTCCTGATAACAATGATAAACCGAGTAACACTTGCAAAAAGCAACATTTGCTGGTGCATTATACACAATGACGATTGAGGCTCATCTTATTCGCGGAGAAGGATGCACACAAAATATGAATTTATCTATATCTTGTCTAAAATCTTTACACCTTACTAACAGAGTCTTCCACATCCTTGAGAATGGCTGTATGACTCCACCCCTATCCAGTATGTTAAGTGTAATACCCATAAAGGAGCCTTAAACCACACAATTCAAATCCATTAAATACCCCATAAGGAGCCGTAAACACACATATAAATCCATAATACCCCATAAAGGTGAGCCTGAAACACACAATCAAATCCATAATTACCCCATAAAGGAGCCTGTAAACACACAACAAATCCAGGAATCAGAAAAATCAGTATCAATGTGGATATATAGTACTGTTTTAACTTG
>CAJDSM010032302.1:0-17602 GCA_903981925.1 Ostrea lurida
ACACTCAGCAGCGGGTAAATTGCCTAGTGTTTAATAAAAGTAAAGTCTTTAAAATGATCGAAAATGTTGCAGGAGTGAATCAATCCCGCATCAACACCATTATGGAGATCCTGCTCCTAAGGAGTTGAAGCCTCCCCCTCCCAATCCAAGAGGACTACATTATTACCGCTAGGTAGTGATTGCTCCCTTGCCAAGCGACCAGCGTTAGGAAAGAAAGTCGATGCAATCTGATTAAAAGTTCAACTCTTCGATTCGCTTCTAAAAAGGGATCGAGTAGAGGAACTGATTTAATCAGATTGAAGTCACGGGTCTCTCGGATATGTACATGTACTTGAAATCGGAGGTCCCGTGTCTCGGTAGGATTTGGCAAAGAACCCTCATATACATCGGTCTAAATATGTGGCTCTACCCCATACGAAAAATAATGTCATTTCACGTTCTTCGCGTGAAAATCGTATACATACCACATTAACAAGTTAGATTGATCACTGAAGCGTAGCGGAAGAACAATTTCATTGTACATTGCTTTATAGCGTACAATGCACTTGACATGAGGGCGTATATAAATGGTAGGTCATTGCTTGGCATTAAACCCATAGCTATTCATCGCAAGGTCTGTGATTATTTCTATGGGAATGGTCAAATGTCTCATAGGTCTGCTTGTAGGTGGGTTGCTAAATTTAAAACTGGTCATGAACACCTCAAAGATGCTGCTCGCCAAGGTCACCCTGCAACAGTTACAACCAATGATAACATCGTAAAAATCCACCAAATCTTACAGAAAGACGCAAGATATACCGCGAGGCAATTTGCTCCGATGAAAAACTTGTCGTTAGCGCGTGTTCATGGTATTTTGAAAAAAATCTAAAGCTTAGAAACTAGAAAGATAAACGCTAGGTGGATACCTCATTTGCTTAGCAATGAACAAATGAGGGTACGTGTTCAAAAATACAAAAAAATTATTAAAATTATATCCCAAATATACCAAAACGATTTTTGATAATTTAGTTACTGGTGATGAGACCTGGGTATTCTATATAAATAGCGACGTTAACATCGTGTTAAACGTAATTATAATATAAAAAAAAACATATGCAAAATTTGAGTGTAGGGCAACACGGACTCCGACAAAAGCGAAGACAGGATCAGGTTCCATGGAGGAGCAAGCATCCTCTGCTGACCTGGCACACCCGCGTGAGCCCTTAGTCGAATAAAGTAAACGGGATTACCCGTCTAGTAGGAAAATGACAGTCTAACAAAGGGTATGAAACAAATCAGTCAACATATGACTTAGTGATAATTTGTAATCGCAAACAAGGTCATTATAGCGACCGTGAATTTTGAGCCAAAACGTAAGAGTTCTAACAGAATCTGGGCATCAGAAAATGCAAAGCGTCCTAGTATTGCTAACAGATTACGAACCGTGAAGGTTTATATGTTATTTTCTTTGACATAAAGACCAATCATGCAAATTCTTGTGCCAAAGGGCAAACAAAATCGCAGTTAACTTCAGAATGTTGTAAGAATTCTACGAAAGTCGTCCGAAAATGGGTTTTGAAGTTTCTCCGACTTTTGCACGACAATTCGCCTGCACACAAAGCACGCATTGTGACCGAGTATTTGGAGGCGGAAAAGGTTACTGTCCTACCACACACCCTGTTTTGTCCGGATTTAGCCCCATGGGACTTCTTTCTGTTCCTCAAAATTAAATTCCACCTATCTGAAAAAATATTAATCACGAAATGCCCTTGGGTGTGCAACTTATCAGTATATGATGGGTGTCCCCATTGAGGAGTATGAAAAATGTTTCCAGAAGTGGATTGGTCGTCTAAAAAAGTGTATCCGGGCCAAGGGTGAGTGCTTTTAAGGGCAGGGACGAATAAAATGTTCAAAGATTAATAAATGTGGGTGAAAACAACAAAGTGTCATAAATGATTATTTTTAGAACATCCCGCGTAGCTTGGGACGTTTCTTCACAAGTGAAAAACGTTACGAATGTGAAATAAAGCAAAATACAAAGAAACATAGATTAGATGAACGGAAAATTGATATTTGTACATACATGTGTATGGTTATATTTTATAAATGGGTGTCTTGTCTGCCTTAACCTTAATTAGTTTAAACAGTATTTTTCTAGTGGTCTTGCTTGTGAGTTGGGATAGTTTACAGTAAAAGTAAATGAAACCAGGCTGTAAACGCATACATTAACTTCGCAAATAAAATATATTCTGGATGCTATATATATAAAGCAGATGATACAGAGCATCTCTAAGTAATAGCTGCAACTCATTATTTATTACAATAACATTCATTATGTTCAAACTTATTAAATTTTCATGCAATACAAATGTATATATAAATACATGTATAGTCTAAAAATTGCACAAACATCTTCACATTCCCTCAAGACTTTATCAAGATTCAGTTATCTTATACACGGCTTTATTCAATTCGCCTGTCTTCTTCATTATCTGAAAAGAGAAACTGGGTCCCCTAGTGTTGAAAAGGGAATCCTATAGGGCTAAAATTCCTAGTGCTGCAGAGTGCTTTTCACATCCCCTTTTTGATTCTCTAAAGATAAGAGGCGTATTGATTAGACTTAACAATTGCAAGGGATCCACGGGAATCAATGAAGACATCGAGATGCATCTGACGGGAAAATATTCTCTTATTTACCCTCCAATATAGCAGTTAGAAGAACGAAACTGACAGCGGAACCAGACAGCTGGATTGATTTTGAATCGCAGCGTCTTTTAAGCTATAAGGAATGAATGATGGATGATTGTAATAAGAGGCGACGGATTTTCTGCCAGAAAAAAATCCCAACATAGCAACCCTTTTTGGCAATTAGCACACAGATATGTAAAACAGGTCTCCGCTTGGGGCTATGCATTGATTTGTGAAGGCCATTGCCACAGAACATAAGACAAATATTACANCCTCCGCTTGGGGCTGTGCATTGATTTTTGAAGGTCATTGCCACAGAACATAAGACAAATATTACATAACATGATATGAATAGATGGAATATGTATATCGAACAGAGTTCGTTAATTACATTATGTGCGAGACAGCCAGCAAAACGCGATGTGTATCTGCCATAACATGCAGAGTGAGAACAAAAAAAGTGCTCACTAACATCATAATACAGCCTACCGCTAGCTTGAATGCTGTTTCATATCATTCTTTATACACTGAATTTGACTACAAATTAACGCCATTTGCCTGATCAAGATACAGGACTCACGGCGGTTGTGACCGGTCCACAGGGGATGCTTACTCCTCTTGGCTCCTGATTCCCTTGTATTAGCAGTGGACCGTGCTTGACATACTCTTGTCTTAATTATAGGAATGGTGAGACTGATCACTGTTTCTTATCTTCATCTTTTCATTCTACATCTATATTAGACGCCATTATTAGCCTCTATAATTAATCACCGTGGCAGGCCTAGAGGATAATTACCCTTTATTTTAAATGTTAACACTCTGCCACTTTGGGGTTTTCAACTCCCAACCCTTAAAGTAAAATGTGGATCAACCCCACCCCACCCCCTTTTATTTTTTTCGGGGGGAGGGGGGGGGGTGGGGTTGTTAAAAACATTTTGAGCTCAAGTCAAGATGTTCGCCAGATAACATTTATTACCTTTTCGTCGAAGCAATCTTATTTGTCCGATCCTCTACACCGTAAATGAGGTTGTAAATGCATAAAATTGTTACAGATACTATCTTATGAGTTTCTTAAACATACCGGCGTTGAAACCATGGGGCAACGTTTCACAGCTGAAGCATGGGATGCCGGGACGTATTATCGGCCGTGTACACAGACAAATAAACAGACAATTTGATTCGTACATCTGTGCCCTGTCACTGAAAAATTACATAACATTAAACCAAACAAGAGCATTAAAGAGCTTGTTTGCAACAGCAGAAAACTACGATTTCCTATTTAGTCGCGCCATCTGTCAGAAAAATCGGCTAACATTTAATTTCCACTCATTAACAGACACAGAGGTCCATCATTTCAAAGCCTCGCTTCCGTGATCGATGACACCAAATTCCTGTCAGTGGGGATTCCATACTGAGCTAAACAGCACGCGACATGTCCTGAACTTTGATTTAGAGTATTCAGCACAGGGGAATACGAAACGGTGGCGGATCTAGAAAGACCACGGGAGTTACCCCCCTTTGATTGAACTTTTGAAAACAAAAAGGTCATGGTTTTCGCCATTATGGAGTCTTCTTTACTTCCTCCTTTTGGGCAGAAAAGGTTCAAACATGGGTTGTCACCCCCTCCTCTTTCAATATTTTCTGGATCACCATCTGCTAGAATACATACACGCTCACATAAGCACGATACAAATGATAAACTAATAAGAGTCTGCATCTTTCCAGTCTAGACGCAGAGAGACTATTGTGAAGCAGCCATGCAAACTAAAAGAAAACTCAGATCCTTTTTACCGTTATCCTGTGCATCTGACAAGGTCACTATTAAGTTACACATGCACAGATGTCGGGCGCAGATTTTCGATGACCCTGAGAATTTGACTATTTCTTTATTAGATACAGGTTGAGATCATTATTCCGTGAGAAAAAGAAATACATCATGAAAATCTTCCCTGCTTGTCGCCAGGAAATCTGACCAGTTAATATAGTTTATTGCAGTTGGGCTCACGTGCTTAATTATAAGAATGTAGGAAATGAACAGAGGTGTGTGTGATTAATTAAAACGCACCTGATCAAGGAGGAACCGTCTTCCATCAGTGTTATACATGGTCACCCCGCATGAAAGACCTTGATTGGAGACGGACCTACAGAAAATATGCCGCCCCGTTATTTGCATGTTGTTAACCGTATAATTATAGACATGATGTAATATCTTGGATAATATCAAAGGCATTGCAATGTTTTAAGGGATTGTCAGACCTAGGTAAATTGTCAGTTTGAGGAAGATTATAAAAGTCGTGTAAATTGGTGATACAAGTCTCGTGCATGCATACCGTGATTATGTTTATTGCAAACGCGAGCAGAATTCCAGCGGTGACGGTAATTAGACAGTGGAGAGAAAATAATGACGTTTTAAAGCTCCCTGGTTTAAAGCCTATTTTAATACTCTTGTATTTCAATAAACCAATGACACGCTGAAGATATTAACTTAGTGATTGCTAATTCTAGTGAGGTCGTGTACACATACGACTTTCTGAACAATGCCCGTCTTTGCGCGTTTCTTGTTCGTTATTCAGACAGAACATACAATGTACCTTAAGGTAACCAGTAATTGAATATGACCATTAATGAAGTGGTTGGTCTCTGGGAGGAAAATCGATACTGTCCGCCTAGTCATCCACGAGAACCCTTAAGAGAGAAAAAAAAAACCCTGATATCAGTTCTTCAAATTTGCTTTTTGGCATCGTGTTTTTAAACGAAACACAAAAGCACAGCCTGCTAGTGGCTGAAAGTACCTTTTCGTGTTGGGTTTGCCTGCATTGCAAGTCACACAAAAACTGAAGTCGCATTGTCAAAACGTACAGTTCTTGTATTGTATATTTTTCTGTAGTGTCTACTAGTAGGCTGTTTGTTGAGACCTATGCTTAGCGCTCAAGTCGTAGCTTGGGAGGTTCTTTATAATGTGACAACGCCTGCTGCGAAACAAGGGCCTCCATTTCGAGAGACATGCCATGGCACAAGCGGGGCTCCATACTACGATCTCCCGATTACGAAGCGAACGCTCTACCACTGACGGACAGATGACGTAAAAAAAAAACAACTGGCGCGCACTTTTAAACCTCTGTGTGATCCAATCAAACCGCTGCTTTTAATATAGATGTCCCAAAATAACAGACGGTATGTAAGTCCAGCTGAGGATAGGGATAATTTTCTTCCACTCAACGCATTTCCAATTTCAAATTGATATTAGACGAAAGTGATACGAGCCATTTGCCCATTGCATTGCAAATACCGTCTTTGTACGCTTAAACTAACGGAGTGCTGAGCAGGCCTAAGTTACTGTCTGTTAAAATAGATAGGTAAAATGTTTTACACTTTATTCTAATATATTCCAGGAAGTAAATATACTATGAATTGTGACAATTTGCATGAATTGGCAAGTTGAAAGCTACATAATGCAGTACCCTGTATATATTTTTTCATTCATCATTTTTAAATCGTTGGCTATAGGCACCCTGTAATAGGAGTTTCACACCTTTCTTTTACTACAAAGATCAAAGGCACCAAGACGTCCAGAGAGCCTGAGACGAAAACAACCAGCATTTGCTGGTATTACATGTATCAATTGGAGCTGATGTTATCAATTGGAGCTGATGTTTATCAACAGGTGACAATACATCCATCATTTCGCAAGAATTTGATAAGCGCTTTCACCCAAAGTCCTGACTCTTCCATGGATGCTTTGCATCGTAACGTCTTCGACGTACTAATTTTCATTTCTGTATCTACCCGTGTCACGACAGACGTCGACACGTCACAGAACCCTCACTGCTACTGCCCTTGAGCAGGGCTAAACTCTGTACTTCACCGACAGCTGGTAACGTGAAAAATTGTCAAAGGGATGTAAAACAAACAAACAAACAAACAAACTTTGTGTCTGGACTGAAGTGTTGAATTCAATGATTATTTGTTCGTTTGTAATATATTTACATTTCCAATGTCTGCCAGTTCCTCTTGAATGCGCTGCAGTTGTGCACAATATGTTTGTAAATTTTGCTAAATACAAAGCCTCTGTTTTAACAGCTGGGAACTCCGACAGAAACAGTAGTAGGATGTTAAATTTCCTTTTTGAAAATACACGAGGAAATGAACTTCAACGCTTCACTCCGGCATACTTCATGGAGCGCTAAAGCTTTGCAGTTCATATCATCATTTATTTACAAAAATGAAAATTTACTTAATTATAGGTACAACCGAACAACACACAATTGAAATCACAAGTAAAGCCCATTCCTCTCTGTTCTACCGTCTCGTGCCCCCTGGCAGCTTTCAATTTTTTTCTTGTTATGGAATTGTTCACAACGGTGGAGAATGCTCTACAGCTGAAAGTGCTTTTTATCGAAACACATTCAGATTGTGTTTACAACCCAGATGAAACCGCAGTCATGTTAAAAATATTGTTACTAAAACCATAACAACTTGTTTTCTTCAAACTTAAAAGAGACACCTGATGTTGTGGCCATCGCGCCATTGTCTTCCCACCGGTTGTCATGACATTGACCTTGCTCTTTTTCCACCTTCATGTTGTTTCAGTGTCAACATTATTTTCCCAAATTGAAGGATAAAATATAGTGTATTGCTTTTTCCTAGAATGACGCTTTATCATTGGATAAAACGAGTCACGTGTCTGTCTTCTCTTTTAGATAGTTACACGGCACCACGGCGTCCGAAAGCTTTTTATTGTTGAATTGATTGCATTTCTTTCATATATATTTACATACTATTAGTTTGGGTCCTCGACGAAACAAAACACATAGTAGATACAATTAGACATATTTCCTTAGACCTAACGATTATGCGTAGCTTATACAGTAACATCCAGGACAAAAGGCTTAATTTTTTTTAAAAGGGCAACACATTTGTGCTGATATAGGTCCATGGACTGAATGAAATCAGATGTTGACCCGATCAGGACTTTGCTCCAGTCAAGTTCATTCAGACTTTGTGCATTAAGGATATGAAGTTGATGGAGCTTAAAGACCATTGCACTAGCGCGTACGGGTTCTTTTTGTCGATAGGTTGTCACACTAAACCACATAAACTACACAACCGATTTAGTCACAAAATGTTTCAAGAAGTCGAGGTTGATAAACTTAATTCTTCAACAAAGACTTGCTTCGGTTAGATTATGAAAAACCATCGGTAGATTTGTGAGTGTTTGGTCAGATTTGTGAGTGTTGGGTCAAATGTTGGGTCAGATTTGTGAGTGTTGGGTCATCTTAGCAGCAGCTTTGCATTTTGGTTAAATTGTCCTTCCGAATGGAAGAGTATCTACATAATTAAAAAAAAGTTAATGAAAACTGGTTTAAAACAATTGGATTCAGTATTAAACCCCGAATGTGATACAGCCCTGTATTGTGGCCTGTAACACCAGAATTCAAACAGTAGAGAGTCCAGAACGCACTTACTAACGCTAATTACAAACGGCTGACAGCTTTGTGAATATGATTTTCCACATGAGTAAGCATGTTTACGACAGAACCTGTGGAACAACACATGTCAGAAGTCGGGGACTTGATGGACGAAGAAAGAACATGTCAAACCGCTTTACAAAATGGCGACAAAACGGAGTATTGGGTATCTAAAAGTGCGTAAAAATACACCAAAACAATGCGCACAGATCAACAAACTGGCCTTCGGTAGTGTAAATGGTGCACCGTGACTGTAAGGTTATGTTTTGGGATGTCCTCGTTTTTGATAGTTACTATGCCTTTAGGTGCTAAATATGTTCTTAGTTTTATAAATACCATGTTTATATGCGATTGATATCCTTGATATAGTTGTTTGGTTGTCAGAGAGCGACAATGTCATACCAAGAAGAACTAGTTTCCAGAAGCCTGGCAGTAGTATATCGATTTACAAACAATTATGTTTATGCAAAAAAATACAGATGTTTTTACGATTTGGGTATTGTAAAGAGTTCTAAATAGAATACGCAAATTGGCCTGCATGTCACGAAATTTTCTGTTTGCAGCCAGCTTTGTTTAAGTACAGCAATCTTCCATTAGTGTTACTTGTACGTACTAACACAGAAATCTTCTCCAAATGGAGTGAAATTTAATTGCTCTCGTAAAACGTTTTATTGCTGTCTTCCAGTGTACTCCTTGGTTTGTATAAATTTTAAAGTTTGTTTTTATTTTCATGCATGTCCTTTGCGTGTCTTGATACACATGTATAAATGCTTTTAAAAGATGACCCAAGTTTTTGTGGCAGCACGGTCATATTTTTTATTTCTCTCCAGAAATTTGTGATTCTGGTCAAAAACACAAGGTACAAATCATACTTAACCTGTAACAGACAAATTGACTAGGCAATACAGCAGATTCTTCTATTGTTAGTATAAACATACATATATATTAGATCTATCTATCTCATTTACTCCGTTTACCTGATCAAATTATAGGGCTCACGGTGGGAGTAACCGGTCAACAGGAGATGCTTACTCCTCCTAGGTACCTAACCTCTGATATATCCCGTGTGACCGGTCAACGGGGATGCTTACTCCTCCTAGGTACCTAACCTCTGATTATCCCGTGTGACCGGTCAACAGGGGATGCTTACTCCTCCTAGGTACCTAACCTCTGATATATCCCGTTGTGACCGGTCAACAGGGGATGCTTACTCCTCCTAGGTACCTAACCTCTGATATATCCCGTGGTGACCGGTCAACAGGAGGATGCTTACTCCTCCCGTGCACTTGGACCCACCTCTGGTTTGTCAAGGGGGTCCGTGTTAACCTTACTCTTAATTTTATGTTCTTTATATTGAATAGTCACCTTTTTTTTTTAAATACAAAAGACGATTAAACAATTTTGGAGAAAGATTCGTAGTGTTTTCCACAGTATTGATCGTAGAAGATCTTTTCGATATTAGATGGGTGTCGCACCCAAATCAGTCATACTGACAGGGGATCAGTGATAGAGTCTGTGGAATGCGCTGGAAATAGGACTGAACAACTATTCGGAATTAAGATTGAGCAGAAAAGCATATATTCAAAAACCGAAGGTAGAATCTCGTTTAAGATCAGAAAGGCTAAGTCTTTTAATACGCGATTTACGCGCTAAAAGATAAGGATGATATAAAGCCTTCGCAACAAGTATCTACCACACCTAAAAAAAAACCAAATCAAAGTTCACCATCTAGTGAGGTTCTCGTAGACGAATTATAAATCGCATTGTCCGTTAGATGCTACAATCATGTCGCCCGCCACTATCTGTCTCAAGGGAGGCAAGACATGTCACAGTAACGCAAGATATTGCGAGCACTTTTGCTCTGCCAGAAGACATGACAGAAGAACACAAGAATGATTGGATTCATTTTAATTGAGATATTCTACTGTTTAATTATGATTCTTCTTGCAGCATTATAGGGTCTACGTTACTTTTACTTTTCGATTGGGTTTGCAATATCATATGATTATCGTCTTTAGACACAACTATCGTTACTGTCGCCATTTTCCTAAATTAAGTAAAGAAAAATGAATGTATTTATCCATGTATTTTTATTAAATCCTTCTTATCCAACTGAAATGGTACTTTCAATAGCAGCATGTCCCATTAATATGGATTTGTTAGATTTTTTTTCTTCAATCATTCATATTTGTGTTTCACTTACTAACTTTTCTGATTAGTAAAATGAGTCCACTAAGAACGCACACGAGCTTTAGTACTAAGAAGTAGAGTTCAAATATATTCAACATAAGTTCTTGTATGATAATATTGTCGTGTTGTTTTAAAGCCACAACTTGCAGAATAATTTTTCATAGAGTGGGACGGATCACCACACGATATCCTAAACCAGTACGATAGATACTGCAAAAAATAGGTTCATGCTGTGGCGCATTATGACCTTTCAGCAGATTGAGGGGTCTTCTCAGTCGTACCACAGACTACTGTTGACATACCGGGTCCTTCATTGTGTTTTGCACGCGTCTCAGTTATCTCTGCCTATATCAAGTTCACCTCTATAACGTACAGGCAATGGGTAACTGAGAGATCTATACTAACCCAAGATTCACACTGGGAAGTCAACTGGTACTACATTGCATTAATACACTAGTGCTCGTTAATACATCAAGGGATATTAGGCAACGGGCCTAAATGCATAGTCACAATTGGTTTCAGTCAATAGGTCAATCTATTCGAACGGCCTGAAAACAATATTTGTAAAAGGGGGGGTTTCCAAATAAGGGTTTGGAAAAGTCATGTCAGTACTGACCGTATAAAAAGTTTTGATACTTCACCACTGACTGTTGAAATCAACTTTTAAGCTAATTCTAATATATCATTTGTAAAAAAAAAAAATACATCGGACCACTCCAGGGAACTGTTGTTCCAGAATTCCGAGTTGGTGCATCCGAAAACTGCCACAATCAGTCGATATACATTTGCAGTGTTCATTTTTGGAACTGGCAAAATTGACACAAATGTAATTGAATGTGAATTTATACCAGCGTGGTCAAGATATAATCATTAATTTAGGTAATTGGTATGAATTATGGATGTCAACAAAATAATCGATATTTCTGGATAATGACAAAAAAAAGTATGAATTAAATATAATTGTGCAAGGATGTCCCCTACAGTGCACGTACCGATTGCTAAAACAACTGAAGTTTTAATCTCCGGATTTTGGATCACACAGCTACCAAGGTAATTAACATTAAAACAGGATGTACAGAGTCACCATGTATGTCTTATACATTGACAATATCAAAATCCACGTCAAATCATATCTCAAACACTCCAAAATTGCAATCGGTATAACACGTTATATTTAATTCCTAATCTTTAACTAATAATATAACCTGGCAATGGTAAATTTTTTTGGAAAACCATTGAGCATAATATATTGATAAGTGAGATGCTTACTCTCCATATAGGATCCTGGCCCTACCTACCCAGGTAGGTATTTCCAGGGGTCCCTAAGTTCTTGTACGAATCTTTAGTTTATTGCTATTTTTTTCATCAACACTTTACACGATCGTTCCTCAGGGTGGATTAAAGACTAAACATTTTGACATTACATGTATATAGCAGTTGCTTCTTGCTAAACAAAATAGAACATGTTAAATGCTTTAAAATTATAACGAGGTAGAAATTTTGATTTCAAAAAGTTTCAACGGAATTACAAATATCTAGTCTGGTAGCTTTATATCGGGCAGTATCTATTATATTGATCGACGTTTCTTTGTCTATTAATGATATCATGTATGTTTCATATGTCGATTCGATTATATCCCTGTAAACTAACAATAAATACACCCACAATCTTTCAAACATTCGCTATGTATCCTAGTTATTTCAATTAAAACATAGACATTAACCGTAAACCTAGGAACTGAAGACCATGTAACTGTTAAATCTAAGAACTGAATGACATTAATTTCGTGTAAACTAGAGTATATCTGAAGATTTAACAGGTTAAAAGAATCTAAAGACATTATACGGTAATTAATCATAAGAACTGAAGTACTAATCTAATCGGTTAACTAAGAACTGAAAACTAATATATATACGCCAAATGAACTTAAAGACATTAACGGTATAACTAGAATCTGAAAGTCATTAACGAGTAAACTATATGAAAACTGAATAGCATTATACGGTAAATCTTAAGAACTGACCTGGACATTAACGGTAAACAATAGAACTAAAGACAATTAACGGTAAAAACTAAGAAATGAAACAATTAACGGTAAACTAAGAACTAAAACAATTAACGGGTAATACTAAAGAACTGAAGACATTTAAATCGTAAACTAAAGAAATCTGAGACATTAAGGTAAACTAAGATTCTGAATGACAATAACGGGTGAAACCTTAAGATTACTGAAGTACAATAACGGTATTAAAGCTAAGAATCTGAAGAGCAGTATCGGCAAACTAAGACTTGATAGACATTAAAGGTAAATTAAGACCTGAAAACATTAACGGTAAATACTATAGATCTGAAAGACATTAACAGGTAAGAACTCAAGCAATTAACGTCTCAAACTAAGACCTAAATTACATTAACGTGGTGAGAGAGCTAGAATCCTGAAGACTATACGGTAATATCTTAATGTACCTGAAGATATATTATTCGGCAAACTAAGAGACTTGAAACTATTACGGTAAACTAAATCTGAAGAATATAAAGGGTAAACTTAAGACTGAAGACATTAACGGTAAACGTAATATTGAAGACATTAACGGTAAATCTAAGTACCTGAAACTTTAACGGTAAACTATAGAAGCTGAAGACATAAACGGTAAATCCTAAGAACAGAAGACATATAAAGGTTAAAACTAAGAATTCTGAAGTACTATAACGGTAAACTAGCTGACTCAACAATAACGGTAAACAAGAACTTGAAGACATTAACGCAAACTAAGACCCTGAAGACATTTAACTGGTACACACCAACTGAATGACATTAACGGTACTAAACTGAAGACATTAACGGTAAAGCAAAGAACTAAAGACATTAACGTCAACTAAGACTGAAGACATAACGATCGTAAACTAAGAACTGAAAGACACTACGGTAAACTAAAAGAACTGAAGACATTAAACATAAAGAACTAAAGATATTAAATCGGTAAACTAAAAACTGAAGACAGCAGTAAAGAACTTAAAGCATTAACGGTAAACTACACAACTGAAGACACTAACGGGTAAAATAGCTGAAAGACAACTAACGGTAACTAGAACTGAAAACACACGGCAAGAACTAAAAGAACATTCACCGGTAAACTAGAACTGAAAGCATTTAACGGTAACACTAAGACACTGAAAGCATTAACGGTAAACCCTAAGAACCTGACGACATTAACGTAAACCAAAGAACCTAAAGACATTAAGGTCAACTAAAGAACTGAAGACATTACGGTAAAGAAAATTAAGGACATTAACGGTAAACTATGACCTGAAAAAACATTAACGGTAAACTAAGATCTGAAGCATTAACGTAAACTAAGAACTGAAAACATTAACGGTAAACTAACAACTGAAGACATTAACGGGTAAACTAAGATCTGAAGAACATTAACGGTAATACTAAAGAACTAGGACATTAAACGCTAAACTAAGTACTCGAAGACATTAAACGGTAAAACTAAAGAACTGAAAACATTAACGGGTAAACTAAGATCTGAAGACATAAAGCTAAACTAAGACTGAAGACAATTAACGGTAAACTAAGATCTGAAGACATTAAACGGTAAACCTAAGATCTCAAAACATTAACGAAAAACTCAGATCTAAAGACATAAACGGTAAAACTAAGAATCTGAAGACATTAAACGGCAAACTAAGACCTGAAGACATAACGCGTAAACCTAGAACTGAAGACATTAAACAGTAAACAAAGAATTGAAGACAAATAACGGTAAAACAAAGAAACTGAAGACAATAACGGTAAACAAAAAAAACTGAAAACACTTAACGGTAAACTAACGCAAGTGAAGACATTGACGGTAAAACACTGAGAATTATGAAATGAACATTAAAACTGGTACACACTAAGAACCAAAAGACATTAACAGTAAACTAAGAACTAGACATTAAGAACGGTAAAGCTAAAGTACTGAAGACAATAACGGTAAACTAAGCACCTGAAAGAATTACCTGACTCCCTCCTCCCTCCCATCGGACTCGCCTCCCTTCCTGCCATCCGCCTAACCGCTTACCTTCCCGCCCGACTACTAATTTTCATTTCTGTATCTACCTCGTGTCACGACAGTGACGTCGACACTTCGTCACAGAACCCTCACTGCTACTGCCCTTTGACAGGGCTAATACTCTGTACTTCCCCGACGAGGGTCAGCGGAATTAGAAAAGTCAAAGGGATGTAAAACACAACAAACAAACTAAGAAGTGTCTGACATGAGGAGTGGAATTACAATGATTATTTGTTCGTTGTAAGTATATTTACATTCCAATGTCTGCCAGTTCCCTCTTGAATGCGCTGCAGTTGTGCACAATATGTTTGTAAATTTTGCTAATACAAAGCCTCTGTTTTAACAGTGGGAACTCCGACAGAAAACAGTAGTAGGATGTTAAATTTCCTTTTGAAAATACACGAGGAAATGAACTTCAACGCTTCACTCCGGCATACTTCATGAGCGCTAAAGCTTTGCAGTTCATATCATCATTTATATTTACAAAAATGAAAATTTACTTTAATTATAGGTACAACCGAAACAAACACACAATTGAAATCACAAGTAAAGCCCATTCCTCTCTGTTCTACCGTCTCGTGCCCCCTGGCAGCTTTCAATTTTTTTTCTTGTTATGGAATTGTTCACAACGGTGGAGAATGCTCTACAGCTGAAAGTGCTTTTTTTAAACACATTCAGATGTGTTTACAACCCAGTGAAACCGCAGTCATGTTAAAAATATTGTTACTAAACCATAACAACTTGTTTTCTTCAAACTTAAAAGAGACACCTGATGTTGTGGCCATCGCGCCATTGTCTTCCCACCGGTTGTCATGACATTGACCTTGCTCTTTTTCCACCTTCATTGTTTTCAGTGTCAACATTATTTCCCAAATTGAGGATAAAATATAGTGTATTGCTTTTCCCTAGAATGACGCTTTATCATTGGATAAAACGAGTCACGTGTCTGTCTTCTCTTTTAGATAGTTACACGGCACCACGGCGTCCGAAAGCTTTTTATTGTTGAATGATTGCATTTTTTCATATATATTACATACTATTAGTTTGGGTCCTCGACGAAACAAAACACATAGTAGATACAATTAGACATATTTCCTTAGACCTAACGATTATGCGTAGCTTATACAGTAACATCCAGGACAAAAGGCTTAATTTTTTTAAAAGGGCAACACATTGTGCTGATATAGGTCCATGGACTGAATGAAATCAGATGTTGACCCGATCAGGACTTTGCTCCAGTCAAGTTCATTCAGACTTTGTGCATTAAGGATATGAAGTTGATGGAGCTTAAAGACCATTGCACTAGCGCGTACGGGTTCTTTTTGTCGATAGGTTGTCACACTAAACCACATAAACTACACAACCGATTTAGTCACAAAATGTTTCAAGAAGTCGAGGTTGATAAACTTAATTCTTCAACAAAGCTTGCTTCGGTTAGATTATGAAAAACCATCGGTAGATTTGTGAGTGTTTGGTCAGATTTGTGAGTGTTGGGTCAAATGTTGGGTCAGATTTGTGAGTGTTGGGTCATCTTAGCAGCAGCTTTGCATTTTGGTTAAATTGTCCTTCCGAATGGAAGAGTATCTCTACATATTTAAAAAAGTTAATGAAAACTGGTTTAAATTTGGATTCAGTATTAAACCCCGAATGTGATACAGCCCTGTATTGTGGCCTGTAACACCAGAATTCAAACAGTAGAGAGTCCAGAACGCACTTACTAACGCTAATTACAAACGGCTGACAGCTTTGTGATATATGATTTTCCACATGAGTAAGCATGTTTACGACAGAACCTGTGGAACAACACATGTCAGAAGTCGGGGACTTGATGGACGAAGAAAGAACATGTCAAACCGCTTTACAAAAATGGCGACAAAACGGAGTATTGGGTATCTAAAAGTGCGTAAAAATACACCAAAACAATGCGCACAGATCACAAAACTGGCCTTCGGTAGTGTAAATGGTGCACCGTGACTGTAAGGTTATGTTTTGGGATGTCCTCGTTTTGATAGTTACTATGCCTTTAGGTGCTAAATATGTTCTTAGTTTTAAAAATACCATGTTTATATGCGATTGATATCCTTGATATAGTTGTTTGGTTGTCAGAGAGCGACAATGTCATACCAAGAAGAACTAGTTTCCAGAAGCCTGGCAGTAGTATATCGATTTACAAACAATTATGTTATGCAAAAAAATACAGATGTTTTTACGATTTGGGTATTGTAAAGAGTTCTAAATAGAATACGCAAATTGGCCTGCATGTCACGAAATTTTCTGTTTGCAGCCAGCTTTGTTTAGTACAGCAATCTTCCATTAGTGTTACTTGTACGTACTAACACAGAAATCTTCTCCAAATGGAGTGAAATTTAATTGCTCTCGTAAAACGTTTTATTGCTGTCTTCCAGTGTACTCCTTGGTTTGTATAAATTTTAAAGTTGTTTTTTTTTTCATGCATGTCCTTTGCGTGTCTTGATACACATGTATAAATGCTTTTAAAAGATGACCCAGTTTTGTGGCAGCACGGTCATATTTTTTATTTCTCTCCAGAAATTTGTGATTCTGGTCAAAAACACAAGGTACAAATCATACTTAACCTGTAACAGACAAATGACTAGGCAATACAGCAGATTCTTCTATTGTTGTATAAACATACATATATATTAGATCTATCTATCTCATTTACTCCGTTTACCTGATCAAATTATAGGGCTCACGGTGGGAGTAACCGGTCAACAGGAGATGCTTACTCCTCCTAGGTACCTAACCTCTGATATATCCCGTGTGACCGGTCAACAGGGGATGCTTACTCCTCCTAGGTACCTAACCTCTGATTATCCGTGTGACCGGTCAACAGGGGATGCTTACTCCTCCTAGGTACCTAACCTCTGATATATCCCGTTGTGACCGGTCAACAGGGATGCTTATCCTCCTAGGTACCTAACCTCTGATATATCCCGTGTGACCGGTCAACAGGAGGATGCTTACTCCTCCCGTGCACTTGACCCACCTCTGGTTTGTCAAGGGGTCGTGTTAACCTTACTCTTAATTTTATGTTCTTTATATTGAATAGTCACCTTTTTTTTTCTTTTTTTTTTTTTACACATGTGTAATGTAGGTTCTTCGGGCAAAAAGAAGAGACCCTACTATATATAAATTGTTAAAATTTTAATCGAGACTCTCTCTTTCCCTCATAGTTACAAAAGGCTTCTCATGCA
>CAJDSM010032302.1:19482-36276 GCA_903981925.1 Ostrea lurida
GCGTCACGCCTGCGCACTAACGCGCTGCATGACACTTCACGCCTGCGACTAACTCGCGCTTCATGAACACTTCACGCCTGCCGTACTAACGCGCTTCATGAACCATCACGCCTGCGTACTAACGCGCTTCATGAACGCATTGATCACGCCTGCGTACTAACGCGCTTCGTGAACGCATCATGCCTGCGTACTAACGCGCTTCATGAAGTACATGTATATACCAATTAGTCTGGTTTCAAGCGCCGCAGTACAAATATTAATTATTTTTAAACAAGAGATAATGTGAGCAATGCTCACCAAGGATACCCCCCGCTTACCCCAATCTCCCGAAGGGTATTGTTAACTGTTCAAGAATTTAAAATAGAAATCATATTGCTACTTTAATGTCCAGTGAGCTTGACATTTGACCTTTTAAATCCAAATTCGATAGGAAACATCTTTGACTCATGGGTAGCTCATTTGTATGACATGGTGATTCTAGGTGGTGGAAAGTATAATGCTCTACAGCCCAAAAATCATATTGGTACTTCCATGTTCATTGCGCTTGACCTTTGACCTTTTGATCCTACATACAATAGGGTAGTCCCATATGTACAGGCGCGGATTCAAGGAAAGCGTACCGGGCGTACGCCCCCCCCCCTAAAATAAAAAAGAGAGAGAGAGAGAAAGATAGTGAATGGAGGGATAAAGAGAAGAGAGACAGCGCGCGCGCACGATACACTGGCGGATTTAGAGGGGGCGTGGGGGGCACGGCCCCCTAAAATTTTCAAAGATTAGGGTACTCAGGGATATATATACACATTTAATGTGCAAATATCTCGGTCAATAATTTACCTGCCTGTCATTAGCTTCTAAGAAAGCAAGGCTGTAACCAGTGCGGTGCACTGGGTGCCCGTACACCCCCCATTTTAAACTGAAGATGCTAAAACCTCTCGGCTTCAGGGGGCTTCGCCCCCTAGACCCCCTACCAGAGCCCATTCTGAATCCTCTATGGACCTAAAACACCCCCCAGATGCAATGAAAATGCTAAAATTTTTCAGCTTCCGGGGCTTCGCCCCCTGGACCCCCTACCAGGGCCCATCCTGAATCCTCTTGGGGCTTAAAACACCCCCAGACGCAATGAAAATGCTAAAATTTCATAGCTTCCGGGGCTTCGCCCCCTGGACCCCCTACCAAAGTTATTCCTGGACCAGCTGTGGACCTGACTAGCAACCTTTAAATCCTATACCTTAGTCTTGTGCATCCCCCCACCCCAAATGGAAAATCCTGGTTACGGCCCTGGAGAGGTGTAACTTCACCTATGAGGGCTAATTATATGGTTAAATTTTACTCCTAAAATCACTAAAATTCAGGAGCTCCCGGGGCTTCGCCCCCTGGACCCCCACCAGGGCCTTGCCCTTGACCCACTGGGGGCCTTAAGGCGGCCCCAGACCCCTGCCTCTGAAAAAAAAATCCACGCCCCCCCCCTAACCAGAATTCCTGGATCCGCCCCTGATGTATATGCCAAATCTAGGCAGCACGGATAATCCTCTAGAGCCTGGGAATCACATTGCTACTTCATTGTCCAGTGCGCTTGACCTTTGATATTTTTTACCCCAAATTCTACAAGAAAAATCTTCCTCCCGTGGGTAGTCCATATGTATGGTATGGTTACTCTAGGTGGAAAGGATAACACTTTAAAGCCCGGAAATCAGTTTGCTACTTCCATGTCATGTGTGCTTGACCTTTGGACCCCAAAATCAATATGGAACATCTCCGTCCCATAAGTAGCCCATATGTATGATATGGTAACTCTAGGTGGGAAGGATTACACTTTAGAACCCGGAAACCATTTTTACGTCCATGCACTTGTTGCCTTTGACCTTTGACCCAAAATAAATAGGGAACATCTTCGTCCCATGGTAGTCCATATGTGCAATATGGTTACTCTAGGTGGAAAGAATAACACTTTAGAGCCCGGAAACCATTGCTTCTACAGACGGACGGACGGGCAACCCTATTCCAGTATACCCCCCTCCCCCACACACAACTTCGTTGCGGGGGTATAAAAACTAAAATCAAAAGGAGTTCAAACGAAATTAATAATTAATAAGAGATAAAATATTGTGAACATAAATATTACGGTAATAGAGCTGGTAAAAATATCCACCTAATTACATTGTCGTTTTAAAATCTATCTTAATTTATCGGTATTATTATTCCTACCCATTTAAGACATATGTCAACTGAAATAGACTAAAGGTGTTGAGAACAATTTTCAACGACCACTTATTTATGCATCTATAAAGAAACCAACCATTAGGCTGTAATTCATAAATTCATTGCATAGCACTAAATCCAAGTTATAACGATACTGCGACAGGAAAAGGAGTGTGATGCAGTTCGAATACAGACTTCCGGTTCGAGGTGTTTGACAAATCGTACTCGGATTAATTATAATAATCGATGGAGATACAGATTGAAAATTATTGTTATAGTTTTTGATAATGATAATATCACTAGTACATGCAATGTAAAGCACATGCCAGCTGACGACATTATACAGCCATGAATAATCATAATTGTCATCCTCAGCAAGTTTAACGATGTAGACAGACTTTTATAAAGTAATGAAAGCACATTAACATATGTATAAAACATATCGGTACTTCATCAACGTGGCCGCATGGCTCCCGGGTACATCTAATGCCAGTGAAACATTGCTTATCAGTCGAATCCGTTGTCAAGGTGCGACCCAAATGTGTCGATTAACTGATCGGGCTTGATGACAATGGAATTCGTATCCCGAGGGTGGGAGGGCAAGTGAGAAAAACAAATGTTGCATGATGACAATAATTACAAATATATTACCAAAGGTTACGATGTTCAGTATATAGATAAAAAAATCCCTAGGTGTCTGTCATGCAAAGTAAGGTGGTCACGACCAATCGTGTCACTGGTTTTAAACGTAGCTCCGCCTCCCACCGTCTGATCAACATTCTTTGTGCGGGCCTGTGATAAAAATAAACTTACGAGAGCATGGGAAATATCTACTGAATGAAACATTGTGTATTGAGATTGACCAGGCACCGGACGTTTGTAAATAGAGTTCGTTAATCGCTATAAATCTCTCGGACATGTCAATGGTTTTGGATCTTGTGAATTTGCTGTATTAAGAGCGGATGTTTAAATTTTTCTATACTACAGTAGGTATGCCGTATCTCTGTTCATACAAATGTCCTATATATTTATAAACTGGTGATATAAAATTCAAACTATACATATTTAATCGTTTGTATTTTTAAAATTATTAAGTACCCTGTTTGCATATTTATTTCTGGATCTCGGCATTGCGACAAAAAGCTCTTGCAGAGTTCGTATTGATTTTTTTTCAGGAGGTTGAATCTGATTTCTAATGTAACGCACGTGTTGGCGCTGATCACGATCAATATTTCGTCTTGGGGTGATTTCTGTCAAATCTGACGATTAAATCAGTAAATACTCGGCTGTAGATGTACACACAGTTATCCCATCCTTGCATGTGTATGCAATTTTTGTAGGACGCTCATTTTTATCGAAACAGCTATCATTATAATAATACCAGCACAAATCATCTGCAATCAAAACAATTATCAAAATCTGCTAGTCGACGCAGCGAGTTTTAAAAACAACATTCTGTGAGAAAACGGCCCCGACAGCCGCTACTTCCAGTGCTACATGTATTGAAGAAGTTTTTTATCGTTCTATTAACGCCATGCCATTATCGCTTTCCCATGACTGTACTTCAGCAGCAAAATTCGACAGCAGAAAGCTGTACGGAATCGAATTGTCGTAAATATGGCGGAGAAAATTTTGTCACAGGTCAAGGATGAAACATTTTCTGACTAGTCAAAATATACGTCTGTTGGGGGAAGGGGGTATCTTGTCCGTTATCTGAAGCTGTTATCTTAATAGGCCGCTAACGATTAATACTAATCTTCTTCTGATTGTGAGCAGAAGATAGTGTGATATATGTCTGTCATTTACTGAGTTAATTCGCTATGCCTCGTTCCCAGCAGCAGCTGTGATGATACATTGATCAGAGTAAGGAACACAGGGACAAGCATAGGAAGTGTGTGGTATACCACGAGTCAGTGCAACAAATACTTATTCGTCACACCAAATTTAATTATGTCAAACCTTATCCAACTCCCTACTAGAGGTTTAAAAACACATTACGTACGATTGTGCTTGTGTCACGCGATAATTGCACGTAATTTTTGTCATTTACAGAGTGAGGGAGGAGATCACTCCTGGAGGTTAGAGGAATGAAACATTCGCAACGATGACGGAGTGCTTACTGAAAGAGAAGAGTTTCTTTTGCCGGGAATGGGCTTTCAGCAAAATCAACCACTGTCTGGAAAGTCGTCCAACCTCCAAGACATGCGGGGCTCTCATCATGGGGGGTCCTGGATGCGGGAAGACCGCGGTCGGCTGCGAGCTGGTCTGGCCCACCGTGCCCCAGGGAAAACAGACTCTGCTGAACAAGCGTCTGCTGGGCTACCACTTCTGTCAGGCACACGACATCGATAGTTTGTCACTGGCCAGTTTTGTCGGTGGGTTAGTCGAACAATTGTCCAAGTCAGAACTAATAACGGGGTACTGCGAGAAGGTAGCCACTTCCGAAACCAAACGATTACGTCGCCCCTCAGAAATTGAACGCAGCCCCGATGAAGCCTTTCAAGAACTCGTGCTAAAACCCCTGTCTTCCATAACTCCCCCGAATCAAACACTGTTTATGTTAGTGGACTCTGTTGACGAGTCGTATTTACAGTCGCTGAACGACCGGACGACCGGAAGTAAAACGATAGCTGAACTCCTCGCCAACAATCACAACAGTTTTCCAAACTGGCTTCTTTTAGTGTGCTCGTCACGGAAACAAAGCAAGTCAGTAACCCGGATGTTCACTGGTTTCCGGAAGATAAGTTTGGATGACCTACGAAAGTCGCATGTGGTCCGTGATGTCCAGCAATACATTTTGTGTAGACTCGACCTTGAGGAAGACCTCCGCCAGCATTTGAGTCGTGACACGGCGGAAATGCTTAATCAGCTACACATCAAAAGTAATGGATGTTTTCTTTACCTGGAGAAAGTTTTAGACGGGGTAGCTGAGAAATTTATCATGTTACGGGAGATCCGTGAAATCCCGGGAACGCTCAATGGCCTGTATTTATGGCTCTGTCAGCGATTATTTGTGCGGAAACAATTTTCTAAAATTCAACCAATTTTGAATGTGATTCTGGCCTCCAGAAAACCTTTAACCGAGGAACAGTTATTTTCGTGTGTGCAAACGTCAAATCTTGCATTAACAAAGGAAGATTTTGACAAGAGAATGGATTTGCTTTCAAAAATATTAATTGAGGGAAACGAAGCCACTAAAATTTTATTTCACCACAGCTTTGCCGAGTGGCTTCTGGATGTGAAACATTGCACTCAAAAGTACCTGTGCACCGCTTCGGAAGGCCATGGGATGTTAGCGATGCATTACACTGCAAACGCTGAAAATCTCATCGCTGCTGAGGTTCAGGATTTCACTTGGCATCTGGTGAGAACCAACTTTGTGGAACCGATTCAAACATACCATCTTACACAGTGGTTATTAGTCAGTGGCGCAGATGTAGAAAACAGTTTATCTGCCGGTGTTCCGAAAGAACAAAAAGTAGTGAAACTTTTGTTAGACGCCGGGGCTAAAATGCCGATGGATGCCGAAGAGGCAGAGTGTGCTAGTCTCCAAGCCAGCATGATTGAGGAGGCTGAATCCGGTGACCAGATTTTGGAGGATGTTGACGTCCAAATTAATGAGGTGGACGGAAACGGAAGGACGCTGTTGCATACAGCGGCCTACGAAGGAAATCTGGATTTAGTGAACCTTCTTTTGACGAAAGGGGCAAATATTGAAGCGGTGGACCGCAGTGGACAGACGCCGTTAAATTTAGCATCACGTCAAGGTCGCGGTACAGTCGTCGCGACGCTTCTCAGTGCTTCCGCTTCCGTTGATTCTACGGATTGTGAAGGATGGACCGCTCTGCGGTCAGCGGCATGGGGTGGACACACGGCCGTCGTGTGTCTGCTGCTAGACTGCGGTGCAGATGTGAACTATGCTGATAAAGATCAAAGGACAGCGCTTCGTGCCGCCGCGTGGGGTGGACACGAGGACATAGTTCTCCGTCTGCTGGAGCACGGAGCAAATGTGAACAAGGCCGATATTGAAGGTCGAACGGCGCTGATTGCCGCTGCCTACATGGGTCACTCGGAAATCGTCCAGCATTTGCTGGAGTACAAAGCGGATATAAACCATGAAGACGGCGACGGAAGAACAGCGCTTTCGGTCGCAGCACTGTGTATTCCGGCTAGTGAAGGCCACGAGGCAGCGTCGTAGCATTCTACTAGAGCAAGGAGCCGATGTCAATCACCAGGACAAGGACGGTATGACGCCACTACTGGTCGCCGCGTGCGAGGGTCACCGTGACGTCTGCGAGCTTCTGTTGGAATGGGATGCGGACATCGACCATACAGACAAAAGCGGGCGAACGGCTTTACTGGCCGCCGCTTCTATGGGACACGCGAAAATTGTGCATCAACTGTTGTTCTGGGGTTGTGCGGTGGATACGATAGACTCCGAAGGGAGAAATGTGCTCAGCATCGCCTCCGCCCAGGGAAGTGAGGACACGGTGCGTCAGCTGCTGGAACGAGGCTTAGACGAAATGCACAAGGACAACGCCGGGTGGTCTCCCCTTCATATGGCGGCCTATGAGGGGAATCTTAAGGTGAATATATAATTTGTTTATCATACTTTAGAGCAAGTTTATTAACAATATAGAAATATGTTAACTTTTCGGGGACAGGTTCAACAAGCAGTGATTGAGTGATACGTGATAATTTATTTAAATTTGGTATTTGGGGATTGTTTAAATTGGTGTGCCGCACATAATTTGCAATTTTATTAAGAATGGTGGCATAATACGGTACTTAACTATGGAATGTTTTTTTTATGTACGCTTATCTCAACATATAGACAATCCTTACGACATAAGAGTGTAGAATCAAGTTGCTCGTCATTCAGAGATACTTATGATTTATGAATCCAAGGGATTCTCAGGTGAAGCTACCTGTCGAACTCTGTTAAGTACCCATTAAACAAACCTCAACTTTTTTCCTCTTGAGAGGTAGGTCTATTTCATCACAGTCATTAGATACTCTTTCTACTACGTAGACCTGTTCATAAATCATAAGACAAACTAAGGATTAGTTTTAATTTCATTTTCTGAATTTCATTTTTATTTACCTGTCTGCGGTTTACCTGGCGCGTTCATTTTGAAATATGGACTTGTGGTAGCATCTCCCCAACCCCTGTGTGCACGATGAACACAATAATGTTTGAAAATTACCACACCATGATTGCATAATAAATAATTTGTTTAATTATAGATCTAATGTAACACCTTTTGTTTTTTCACCTGGGATAGGTGTTTTAGCGGGAGTGACCAGTGACGGGTTTTTTTAAATTTATTTATTTATTTATTTTTGACTTGCATTTGGAATCTTTTATTGTACTCCCAGATTACATTCGTGTATAATTATATTTGTACAACACATTGAGATAATAGTATATTGGTATTATATAACGTGGTGTGTACTTTTCGATACGTAGCGAGATAACAGTCTGGCAGTCAAAGTGTCTGATTGCAGTCCTCGCTAGTCAGCAATGTCATTAGTAACCGGACCCATGTGTTCCTGCTCGTTAACTTTCATAATGTTCTGACATTTTTATTGAATACACAATTCGACCAATACACAAAATATTGATACGATGTTGAATTAACCGAAACTTGACATTATCGATGTAACGATAACATTGCAAATGCAGCGGTTTTCATATATGGGTTGGTTTTCATATGGGTTCGTCGTAATCAGATTTAGACGTTACATTCTGAACAAAAGATTATGTAACTGTTTGTTATGTACGGTGGATTTTTAGTAAAATATCGGTCGGGTGTTATTTTAAGAAATGATCTTCTACAACACAAAATTATAAATCCGTCTGTGGCGTTTGACTTCCTCACGGTGTTAAAAACGTCTATTATCAGCTGTTTAACCCCCCCCCCCCCTTGTTCGCATAAATTGTTTTGAATCAAACATGCGCAAATCGCGTCTTTGATCTACTTGGTATGTGCAGTGGCAGCGAATATCTGATAACTATTGTGTAAATTCTTTTGCTCATGACCCCTGCTGTCCCCTCGTAGTGGGATCCCATCAGGAAACTGTCAGACGGGAATTCCCGGGGTCAGGGGTTAATCAGGCAAAGTTTTTAATTAGACAAGTCTTCAAATGGAACACAATTGTTTCTGAATGAACGGTTAACATGCTTTTAAAATATGTAGCTAGAATTCAGGGTTCGCATTCCTGGATTTGTTCAAAGCATGGCTTCATAGATAGTGTCTATTTTAAGGATATCAATATCGGGTTTAAAAAATTTTGAGAAAGATTTAGCAAGTGAAATATTAAGTAAAACTTTCAAGATAAGGCCTTGCCAATTTGAATAATAAACGGGCTCTGATATTAGAGATTGCACTTTAAGACTGTTTTAGAGATTCTAGCCCGCCGTGAATTTCTCCTACAGGGCGACAGGTACAGGTAGTTCACTTAACGTTTTGATCTATCTGTTCAGACGATTTCCTTTTTCTGTTGTTGTTTATCCTGCTGCTAACTGCCTACACCAATTCCAATGGTTTCTGTGGCAGGCATTGGTCTAAATATATATAAAACGCTTCCCTGTACAGTCGTATGCTGCTCTAAGGAGCAAAAAATTTATTCATCGCATTTCGATTTCTTTATTTCGTCTCTAATTGGATAAATGAATAAAATGCATGACTAAAACTAGGCAAAATTTGAAATCGTCTGGTAGATTAGAAAACCGTCATAATGGAAGCAAGTGGATGGAAACGCAAGATGTCTTCCGGCGCAGGAATTCTGGGAATTGGGATAATATGGCTAGAATGAAGTTACGTAACAGTGTTTCTGCACAAGTGGTCTTAATTATCACAGTATGATTTATGAAAGATACGAAGTCTGACTTTTAATGGATATTTTTTGGGGGAAGTAAGTTTGCAGAATCAATATTATGGTATTTTGCGCGGATGAAAACGACATTGTTTTAGAGATATGGCACTTTGTTGCCTTTGATTTACATACTGTACATCACATACTGCCCATTTCTGAACGCCGAGATATTTAGTTAAGTCGTATAGTATTTGATGTGTTTTCAATCTTATGAATGCTCTTGGATTGCATTCGTAATGGCCTCAGAAGCAGGGAAAAGCTGGACATCCAATTTTATTGATGGACANTGGGATATTTAGTTAAGTCGTATAGTATTTTATGTGTTTTCAATCTTGTGAATGCTCTTGGATTGCATTCGTAATGGACTCAGAAGCAGGGAAAGCTGGACATCCAATTTTATTGATGGACAAACTAATTTATTAATGGGCACATTATCGATTTGGATGTCTATATAAACTGACTATATTTACACAAGTTAGAGTTTCATTTGCGTAATGTCTGCACATGTACAATGGGGAATGATGAACAAGTGTAAGAAATACTTAGTGCAGCAAATGGCGAGAGCAACAGATGGTGTATTCATTTATTTAGTTGGGTTCGCTGTTTAGGAAATGAAGGGGCACCTATGAATTTAAAATAACCAATTAATGGCTGTCAAGTTCTATCTCTATATCCGCATCGGCAGTCTAAAATTGTGTTATTGATGCTCCATCAAAACATATTGGCCTCGCACTGAGAACCAGTATAAGGTCGAACCAGAGTTTGATGTAGCGATCAATCTTCTCAGAGGTAAATTAATTACGTCCCCACATGCCCGAACTCCCAGGTAAAACGGTCGCTGTGAAATCCATATGAATGAGCAAGGACCAGTCTGATTCAGTATACTCTTAAAAATCATTTTCCGGTTGAAGATTTAGTATGTGTTCCGGTTTATTAACACCAGCTGTGGTCTGGATTTAATGGAGAAAATTCGGTCCCTCTCTAATTCCCTCCTCCCTTGATCGGACAGCTGAGGTTCTTGATTGCCTGTCATGTTAAAACTCTGCCGACTTTGATCCTAACGAACGTGTTCTGTTTTGTTTACACGTGTTTTGCATGTTGCATTTCTCTTTGTATACATCAGTTTGCACTGATACGCTAAATTATATGGACAGCAGGTTTTTCTGCCTAGAGTAACTGAAAAAGTGGGTCTCTGTGAACTATATGCTGATATCTCGGACACCTTATGGTCCAATTTTACACCGATTTGCAGTAATTTATGCTTATGAATTCTCTCTGTGGCCCTCGCACAGACACAGAAATCCGCGCACCTGTTAGTTGGTAGATTCATCTATCTCAGAATTCACCTGTCAGAGCTCGATTCATTGTCTGTGCTACCGGAGAAACTCGAATTGATAAACTAATCACCAGTGAAATTTTTTTTTTTTTTAGAAAAACTGTCCTGTTAATGTCGGTATTGGATCAAGGCTCGCGATGAGTCAGGGTTCGGGGTGGGGGACACCGCTTGTTACCTGTGATTGATTACTCCAGGTAAAAGAGAGTTGCTCACTGTCGACCAGGTCAGGCCCCCTGTTCACAATACGCTAATTAACAGGCGTATCAGCGTTCCAATACGTTTTAATTTCTCAATAAAAATTAATGAACCACTCAATATTGGAAGAACCCTAAAAATGATATTTATTGAAAAAAAGTTCAATCACAATAAAAGCACGAGTTCTGCTGCAAATCAGTTTGGGGTTTTCTATGAAATGAATAATTTAATTTTGTTCTAACCTATTATTAGCTGAAGAATGTTTTTGGACCAACTTCAATTATGTATGCAGGCACAGATGCCAAGTTGAAGATTGCATGCCTTGTTGAAAAAAAGTGTCCATTTACTTTGTAAACCATGTCTGCAGCAAGTCTTACACGAACGTCTATCAAGTAACATCCTCCTTAATTTGTAAATTAGTTAGATTTCTTTGTGATGATCGACACGGACAAGAATAAGAGATCTGATACGTTTTGGCAGTTACCGTTGCATGTTGATCAACAATGGCTACATCCCGTTAGATTTCGCTCGCATTTCTATGCTGATTTGGCACGGTACAAAGGCCTTGTTTAGTGCTCTTTCTCCTGAACTCGGAGGCTACAATTTGCGAAGGTCGATTAATAATGGCTGTCAGAAGAAAATGCTGAGGGCACATTTGAATTACAAAGACAGTATCTTCACTAATTTTTTGTACAATCTCATAAGAATTTCTTGATTTACGCACTGCAATTTGAGATTGTTATTTACAGAAATTGGAAAAATATTGTGGAAACCAGATTTTCAGTCTTGATACCAATTTCTGTCTATTCTCGTGCAGTGGACCATTGCAAAAATGTCGGATGCCCTCTCCAATTGGCACATTTTGTTAGATGGATAAAATATTTGATCGGATAAAATTGATCAGCCATACTTAACACTTCTCGAGTCTTTTCTTGCACACTTAATGAGAATTATAGCTTTATGAGATTAAGGAGATTAGACCGATTTACATTTCAACAAAAAAAAAAGGCTGTTGTACCTGCCAGCACCAACCCTTTTAATAAAATCTATTTGTAATATTTCGTGAAAGACCTGTAAACCAGTGCATTCTATAGAAATTGAATTTAAATGCTAAAATTATTGGGTTTGACTGCTCCCAATAAGAAATCACATGGCTTTTCAATCGCTTTCTCGTTTTTCTTGAAGTAAATGACAGTTTAATCCAGGTCCTATGTAAACAAACTGATTACGACACCCGGAAAACGTTTCCTCTCGACTTCCTGTGGATAATACTAAAATTGACAATAAAGTCGACCCCACACTGTAAAACTAGGTCAGTAGTATCAGCTGTTGGTGCACTGCCTTGATCTCCATATTCACGGGGTATCGAGTAACGGTAACTGCAGGTTTTCATAAAAACCGTGTTTTATCAGTCTGATGTTCGCTGTCAACACCCTGCAAAAACTAACAGTAAATGCAATTGTACCCGCCTGAAATATCGGTATATACGACACCTTTCACCGACTTCTCTATTGTCCCTTACAGACGGCAGTACCTGTCCACTCTTTGTACTGTTCTGACATGTATACCTTATTTCCCGATCTACATATACTTCAGATTGATGAACACGGTGTACGTGCCACTATTCACAAGTACATACTCTTTAAAATTATACTAAGGTCATAGAACCAAAATTTTGGACTCATCAAATGAGGTAGAATTTTGCGGTATTTATGTGGGATTTTCTATTATTTGATCCAAATGCAATGCACATTTGTTATCAATACATGAAATACACCAATATAAAGATATTCATCGAAGGATTTCAAGTTTTGGGTCATGTTATTACATGGAATACTATGAATACAAAAGGGCGAAGTTAATATTGTGTCAAACGTAATCATAATCCAAAAAACATATACAAAATCGAGTGTAGGGCAACACGGACCTCCGACAAAAGCATCCTCTGCTCAAGGTGCCATGGAGGAGTAAGCATCCTCTGCTGACCGGTCACACCCGCCGTGAGCCCTTAGTCGAAATAAAGTAAACGGGATTACCCGTAGTCAAATCTAGTAGGAAAATGACAGTCTAACAAAGGGTATGAAACAAATCAGTCAACATATTACTTAACTAGTGATAATTTGTAATCGCAAACCAAGGTCATTATAGCGACCGTGCAAATTTTAGGAATATTTTGTGGTAAATATAGGGTTTTGGCAATATAGCTTTACAAAATTCTATAACAATTTATGTCCTGAAATTTTACTTAGCCAGAAGTGTCACGCTTTTTGTAGCGCAAGAAACTCAACAATTACGAATTGTAACTGTTACATTTTCTGGAGTTCCTTGACAACTAGAGGTCAACATACTGAATTATCAGATCCTTCCGTGATATTTATATTGACTTGTGATAGAAATTGACATTTCGGGGCAAATCATCCTTTGTGGACAGATAATAGATTTTGATAAATGACCTTCATTATCGTTCTTTCATTCATATAGTGAATATCATGTTGAGACGGCAGGACCCGGGGTATGTAAATAGTCCCATGTAAACATTAGATATCATACTACAGACACACATGTTTTGTTTGATAAAGATTTAGGATTAAAGGTGACGGTCAAATAATACTTCAGGTGGGGGATGTGTGTCTCCAAATCAAACGTATTTTGCATTACTTTGATCATGCTACGATGCATGTGAGAACATTTTTTGTACCATTTGACATTACATTAGGGGATTTGGAGCCAAATTTCACAGATGCCCGTCTAACACAATATACATGACTTTCTGAACTTTACGTTAGGCTTGTACAGGGAGCCGAATTGTTCCAATTTCGCGGGGATAATTAGATTCTCGTCCTACTGCTAAAACTATCGATTTTTTGTTACTTTGGAGAGAACCTTTTTGTGGGCTTTATTATGGTTCGTTTTGTGGAATAGATTTTGTGTATAAAAAGAGAGAGAGAGAGAGAGAGAGAGAGAGAGTGGAGAGAGAGAGAGAGAGAGAGAGAGAGAGAGAGAGAGAGAGAGTATTGGTGTTTTTTTCAAAGCTTCGTGTTTACTCTAAGCCAGGCTCAGATTAACACAAAGGCGCTCGGTTTCTGAAGGGTTTTATTTCTTTTGACTTTACCTTAATTCAAGTCAAAACAGTCATTATCTTTTGAATATATACTAAATCTACACGTCAAAAACGCGTAATTCATGGCAAACGTATCCATTGTATGATATTTGAAAAGAAGATTACATTTAAACTCAACCTCGGGGCACCACTTTAATTAAAGTTTCATGAAGAATAGTAAAAATATTTTAATATAACTTAATTTGTTGAAAATCAACTTTTTCTGTCGACATTAACACCTTTTAAAGGTCCATTTATTCTGGAGAGCTTTGTGATATGGATTTCCAAATTTGTTTTGCAGGTGGTGGAGTGTCTTCGCGAATTCTGCGCCAAAGTGAACGAGTGCGACAACGATGGCCGTCATCCTCTGGTTTTAGCAGCGCAGGAAGGCCACCTGGATGTGGTGCAGTGCCTCGTGGAGCATGGCGCCATGGTGGATCACAAGGCACATGACGGAAAGACGGCTCTGCGAGTGGCTGCCTTGGGTGGTCACTTAGAGGTGGTGGAGTATCTCATGTCCCGTAACGCCAACATTAACTACAAGGACTTGGATGGCAGGTCCACTCTGTATTTGTTGTGTCTTGAAAACAAGGCCGACATGGCGCTCTTTTTGCTAGAAAATGGCGCTGACGCGGAGTGCACCGATTTAGAAGGCCGAACGGGTTTGCATATCACCAGCTGGCAAGGTCATCTGGAAGTTGTGCAGCATCTTTTGAACTATGGGGCGCAGGTCAACGCCGTGGACAACGACCGCCGGTCAGCTCTGCAGTCTGCTGCATGGCAGGGACACGATAAAATCGTCCGCTTCCTGCTGCAAAAAGGAGCTATTGTGGATCACGCCTGCAATCAGGGTGCCACCGCGCTGTGCATCGCAGCACAGGAAGGACATGAAGAAGTGGTCAGAACACTATTACAATTCAAAGCTAACCCTAATCACGCGGATCAATTCGGTCGGACACCGGCGAAAGTTGCAATAAAAAGTGGACATTCCAATGTGTGTCGTTTGTTGGAAGAATATGGTGCAGTGGCGCCGAGCTGCAAGAGCAGCCGCAGCAATTCGTCAGCATCTAGTAACGACACGAAACCTACAAATACAACTGGAGGCGTGACGTCAGGCGTCATTGTGAACGGCAGTCAACTTAATAGTTCGCCGTCAGATTCCCCGGACTCAACGTTTGACCGACGAAAGTCGTATGCCTCCAACAATTCGTCAAAGTCATCTAGTAATTTCACTTCTTCCACAAATCAAAGCGCCCACAGCTCCCACGCTCACGGAGGCAGTGATTGCTTAACATTTACACAACAACTCCAGCAGTGTTCAATGAGCCGGAACCGACCACGCCCAGCTAGTCGTGTCCTGTCACCCGTCAGTGAACCCCAGACCCCCGTGCAGTCTCCTCCTCTTTCTCCGATGGTGGAGGTACATAACGAGTTAAACAGCATCCACAGTCAGATTTCGCCATCTACCGAAAGAAATTTGAACCAGTTTGCGCCCGTAAAATACTCCAGCAACAAACAACAAGAAATAACGGCTACTATAAACATTATCACCAATCCAAATGCCGAGTTTGCAGACGACCCAGTTTGGCAAATTAACCCTCTACATTTCAAAAATATCAAAAGCGACCTTGAGAAGTTTCGTTTGAAACAAAGCCCGGTGAAAGATCAGCCGTCCAAGCTCATTATGGGACAAAGTGCGCTTCGTTCGCCGGAAATGAGGCGGAAAAGAAATGGGATAGTTACGAACCCGAACGTAACGAAAAGTCTTGGAATCAATAGTCCTAATATCGGCAAGCTCTCCAGTATTGATCACAGCCAGTGTAAACTTAACGGAGTGAATGGATCGGTGTCGACTGGAATCGTGAATGGGTCGGTCTCCAATGGGATCATGCAGGCACACCAGGGCCCGCCTCGACCAAACGGCCTCCCCCTCAAAAAGGAAACTCCGCTCTAGCCGGTAAGCCAGTTTCTTTGTTTAAAATCATCAGAATAAAAGTTAACCAATTTTTTTCTTGGAATATTTTGATGGAAGATTTTTTATACAGTATTTTTTTTTATTGAATCGTTGCAGAAACGACGTAACAAGACCCAAAATGACCCGGATGGAGCGAAGCAGACGGTAATCTGTGATATTGACATTTGGAATACTCTTTCGTTGGACTAGTTCTCGTTGAATGGGTTCTCGCTGAATTGGTTTCTATGAATCTTAATGTGGAAGCTGATAGACAGTCCGTACATACATCTTACAACATTATTCGTGACTGGTTGACCATCAAGTTATAAGGAATATCTCTGTATTCAGGACTCTTCATTGACCAGAATGTATAGGAAGGAGGACATGTTTAATTAGAAATTCTTCTATACTCGTCGTGAGATGTGAATGTACTAAAAATTCATATTCATTTGCAATTGATGCTATGCAAACTATTGAAGCTGATACATTGTGCAATATCTATAGGAGCAAAGCACTGCATAAATGAACATTGAAAAGTCCCTATGCTACATTCTAGATGAAATATAATTCTCCAGTCAACTAATCCAAGTATTGCCTTTGTATTGTACTGAAAAACTATGTTTTTATTATAATATGTCGTAGCTATGCCAAAACGTTATGTTACAAAAGGCTACAGCGTATTTCCCTCTACTCTATCGCTATATTTCGTGCTATGCCATGTCACGTGACGCTTTAATGTCGGTGTGTTTTCTAGTCATGCGCGATTCATTCTTGAGAATGTCATCTGATGGTTGTACATGTATGTAAAGTGATGTCCGTGTTCTCTAAGGTTTCGCTTGTTGATGATTGTTGATTTAGTGCTTTAATTCATTTTATTATGAAAACTGTAATAAATAATTCAATATCTTCGAGTCTGTTTTATTGTAGTCGTTTTGTGTTTTTCCGTTGATTGTACTTGTTAAGACTTTTGTTCCATGAAATCCGACCTCAGGTTGCGATAATATTAAGGTAAAACTACCAAACACAGTATCTGACGACCTTATCACGAGATGTTTTTGCCTTTAATATCTCTACAAATTGTAATGATGGTCGTTTCTTCATAAAAATATAAATTGGTGAAGTAAACAATGT
>CAJDSM010032316.1:0-10338 GCA_903981925.1 Ostrea lurida
GGTCGCTGTTGCCCAAGGCCGTGTAGTGTCGCGCGGGCAACCACTTGCACCTCCGGTCAACAGGGTCGGACTGTTTCCCTGAGGGACTCCTGTCAACCAAACTGTTATTGTTACTTACCCCTACTAAACAGTAGAATTTCCTCAACAGTAGGCCTATATCTGTCTTAAATAAATCTCTCGCAAGATTTAACCCGAAGGACGCACAGTATAAATCGAAGAGGTCAAAAGATATATTCTCACCGAAGAATACTTTCAACCGTGTTCTTACCTCCTGTTTTCTTATTGTGTTTGTTGCTGTCCCTGGCTTTTTAAGCCATAAACGCTTGGATTCCATTCTTCATTCGCCGCAGGCGAAACACACGACCACTCGGCCATTACTATTTTCCAAACGCAGGAATAAATCACTCCAGGCACATCTCGGCTGATTACATCTAAGCTTGTGGTTACCAGAATCACCGAAGGTTAGCGAAGCGGAAAGATAACTCAATTTAGCGCCAGTATGCGTCAGCGGGAGGCAACAGTCTTTATTTAAAACAGCGAATCTTTAAGCAGTTCCTCCGGCGACCGGCGGATCCAACAGTTCTGTAATGTTGGACTTTTTTTCGTAAAGGAATATGCCTGTTAGGGAACTGTTTCGTACGGGTAATAACAACATTGGCCTAAATACACCAACAAGACGGCCACACAGGCCTTACAGTTCCATCTGAGTATCCATAGCCACACCAGGGGGTCTCTACTTTGCATCTTCTTAGAGTCTCAATATGGAGTTCTATTCTGTTCACATGTTAACATCCTTTCAAAATAGTATATGATGCCCTATTCATATACACAAGAAGATTATCATGTCCCAATCTTCACAAGAGTTGTTCAAGAATTTAAAATGAAAACCCAGTTATCTACTATTTAGATGTCCCAGTGAGCGTTGACCTGTTGGGACCCAAAATTCGATGAGAGAACATCTTGACCATGGTAGGTAACTCACGTGTGTCACCTATCGACTATGGGTGATTATAGGTAGAAAGAGATAATGCTGAAGCCTGGGAAACCATACTGTGCTACTTTGATGTCCAGTGCCACTTGACCTTTGGACCCAAATCCGATAAAGAACATCTTTGTGTCTCAGTGAGTAGTACGTATATGTACGATATAGTGGACTCTAAGTTGAAGCGTACTAAATGCTCTGTGAGCCCAGAACGGAATTCATACTACCTTGACATGGTCCCAGTGTGCTTGACCTTTGGCCACTTTATGACCCCAAATTCCAATAGGAAACACCTTTGTCCCATGGCGGTTGACCACTTATGCCGATGAGTATGGTGACTCTAAGTGGACAAGGCGTAACACTAAAAGTTGGGAACCATCTGTCTACACGACGGTATGGCAGACAACCTGATCCGTACATACCTCCCCCCCCCCAAACTTGTTGCAGGGGGGTATAATTATGATAAACAAGGCCCCTTTCTATTCGCCACATTATCATTTAGTTTTCACGATCTAATATCAATAGCATTGGAAAAACAAAATTTTCCAAATGTTCTACATACTATAAGCAATTACGTACCACGGTTTGGCCACCGCCCTGGGGTCAGAACCCTACCCGGGGATAAACAAATTTTACCAATTGTTTGGTAAAGGCCTTCCTGATCCTCCATGCACTATGATTTGGTTTTCTCAAGACCATCGTGAAGTTGATAGAAAAGAAGATTTTTCGAACAGAAATTTGTTTATACTCTTTGGGCAGTTTGTTGCCCAACCCGCTAAGGCCCCACAGGGGTGGTGAGGAGACCTGAATAAAATTCAACAATTTTAAGAGCCCCTTGTCCAAAAGATTGCTTTCATGCCAAATTGAAAGAATTGGCAAAGGCCAGTTTATCAAGAAGAAGTTAAAAATGCTTCAATTGTTAACACATTTCATCATGACGCCATTCTTGGCCCCACCCTAATACTAAAAAAAAACCCCTAACCCCTAGGCATCATGCAAATTTACCCAATTTTGAATCAACAAGGCCACCGCTTTACTACATCAAACCTGAAGGTTTATTGACTTATGATATCTAACTAAGTCCCCCTCCCTAAAAAGTCGTCCCCCTTGACAGATGTCTCTGAAAATCAATCACATCCATGCTTTTACTATTTTTAACATTTTCCCAAAGATTCCTGGAAATCCATCAACAAATGAAAGCGCTATCCAGGCTATGACACACGTATGGATCAGCTGACAGACGGATCCACTTCATTGAGTGGGGTATAAAAATGATCAATATATCAATTCATACCTTGATATCAGATCCAGGAGTAGCACTCAATGCCAACACACGGAATTCAGTTGAATAGTTCACCAATTCACGAACAACCTAAATATTGGAGATTTTTGAAATACATTTCATCTACATATAAATGAATTGTGCGATGCTTTTTAACACTGCAGAACAATTTTAAATCATCATGATGCTATCTAATACAAGAAAAGGTGTTTTCATTCACAGCAAAATCTAGTTTTAATTGTATTGGAGATCAATACAGATACATGTATCTCCTAACCACGCTCATTCTTGAACATGGTGGTCTTTATAAAAGAAGTTTCAAAAGAATCAATCAGTTGACATATATATCAATAAATTTAAAAGAAATAAAATGTAAGAATGCTCTGTGAATTTATTTTGGTTGGCCGGTTTCATCAGTACTTTGCATTATATGAACAGTCACATAACCTGGCAGTAAGCATGGTTCCCCAGGGCTTTGTGAGCTTCATCCACCACCACACACTTCACCTGGGGGGCTGGGCAGGACCCTCGCATAAGGTCATTGGTCAAAACTTGTGGTGTCAGAAAGAAAACTCGCTTCTCCCTCCATGCTTGCTGTCTCTTCTGTGGGGTCATGGTGCCTAAATATAGAAATCTGAACTGAGAAAACACATTCAACTGACAATCATGCTATTATTCAAATAAAACTTTAATTCCTGACAAAATTTTCATCATTTTTCTAAATCATTTGAAACACACAAAATGAATAGGAAGGCATTACATCTATTGATCTTAGTGCTTATTTGTGGAAAACAATGCATTTTCAATACATTTACCATTTCTTAAGATATTTAATTTATCCATTTCTCTGTCATACAACAAAATCTTTCATGTAGAGTAATTTCACATTTTAATATATACTCCTTTTTCATGATTGCAATGCAATGTGACAGTAGAAGTAGTTATAAAGTATTACGACTACCATAAAAAAGGATAAAAACAAACCAAATCTGAAATCTGCAGCATACCTGTCATTTCTGCAGTGTGTTCTTGGGGAATCCCCATTATGTTGTAACAAGCCTCAATTTGCTGTGCGACAAGCGGCTTTGTTGGAGCCATGAAAACCACTTTCCCTTGTGGATACCATCTACAAAACATTTCAAGAGAGGCCTATGTGTCACATCACTCACTTGTCCAATGTGAAACATTAAATCAAAATGGCCCTAACGTTGCCAACCAGAGCATGGCGTGAATAAAAGGAAATCTACACCACGTGAGAGATCTTACAAATTAATTGGATACTTTGTATCCTTGTGTTTCTTGAGAAAAAGATTCTCAAGGAATTTACCCATATATTCCTATGAAAAATGTTGGAACTCTTGCTGTGGCTCCATGTGATATTGTGAATAAATATAAGTCTACACTACATGATGATGCTTGCATGTAAAGGCAAAGATAACGAACACTGATCAATCTCCTAAGTCCTAAATAGAATCCTATAATGCTTTTATAATTATTATACATATAGATTGACCTTTAGTTTTGCCATTGTGATGAAGTCTGTAGATATCTAAATATTTAGGGTAAATGAATGGTAAATAAGAAATGAATCTTATATTTTTCGGGTGATGCAGGTATTACCGAATTTTAGACGCATTGATGAAAAGTTTTACTGTCTAAAATCTCGGTGATAACCTGCATATCACCCGAAAAAATATAAATTTATTTCTTATCATTTAATTTTATATTACAACAACAAAATAATGTTCATTAGCTCTACTTGTTCAGGTACATGATCGAAAAATCACCTCATTTCTTAAAATGAGAATTGGCGCTAGGTGATCACGTGAAATAAATTAAATTTGATTATTATATCTCTTTTAAATATTATGCAAACAAACCTGTAGAAATTGAACATGACAACAGACGCAATGAAAGTTTTGCCCAGTCCTGTTGGGAGGGTAACCATGGTGTTCTTGAAGAGAGCCTGTTGTACGATGCTGTGCTGGTACTCTCTGACAGGGTAGTTTGTAGGGTAGATCCACAGTTTTCCCGCCACTCTATCAAATCCTGTTTGCCCCATCTGTGACTGGGACTGTGTGCAGGTAAGCATGTCAGCTCCCATTGAGATGTTGCACAAATCTCCGTCTTGTTTTGAGGGATCATTTCCTTGAGCATCACAATCATTTTCTTCGAAAGATTCATTCAGTGCCTTCAAAATTCAATGGATTTCTTGCAAGATTTAGTTATATAAAGATCATCTCTAGCAAAAGAGTGTTTGAACTGTCCTTTTGTGTGCTTATTCATTATCATGCTTATTGAGAAACAATAGGCATCATCCACTTGGCATAAGGTGTATGTGTACCAAGTTTGACATTCCAAGCCCCAATGGTTTGGTGACTTGTTCTGTATTTTGCCTATAAGATTTTCCTTCTAAGTAATACTACGACCTTGAGAAACTATGGCCATCTTCCACTTTAAATAACATAAGGTGTATGTGCACCAAGTCTGACCTTCTTTGTCCCAACAGTTTGCTCTGTATCCTGCAAACAAGGTTTTCCTACACTAGCATTTCCTTTGACCTTGACCTCATTTTTCCATATTTAGTGTTAAGCTCAGTTTCAAAGCAACTATTGGCAATATTTTTTATAAAACTCTTACGCCAATACATATTAGTGGTAGCAATTCAACTGTGGCATTATTTTCTTACCTTGACCTCCCTCTATGTGAGACAGCTTTCAAAAAGACTTGTTCTCATTTGGATTAAAACAAGAGACCCACAGGCTAACCGGTCACCTGAGTATCATAGCCCACACAGGGAGTCTCATATTTGCATTTCTTAAGTCTCAATACAGAGTATTTTTATTCACTTTTAATATCTTTCAATATATGCATATAATTCCTATTCATATACACAAGAAGATTATCATTCAATTTACATGATTGTTCAAGAAATTTTTAATGAAAACCATATTGCTACTTTTAATGTCCAGTGAGCTTGACCTTTGGACCTTTTGACCTAAAATTCAATAAGAACATCTTCGTCTCATGAAGTAGTATATATGTATTATATAGTGACTCTAGGTATGAAAGGATAATGCTCTGGAACCTGGAAACCATATATTGCTACTTTGATGTTCCATGCACTTGACCTTTGCCCTTTGAGCCACAATTCAATATGGAAACACCTTATGTTTCAATGGGTAGACCATAAGCATGATATGGTGACTCTAGGTGAAGGTTAACACAAAAGTTGGGAACCTTCTGTCTACAGACGGATGGATCGAGAACAACTGAATTCAAGCATAACCCCCCCCAAGACTATGTTCGAGGGGTAATATGATAGAAAGGCTGCCCTTTCACATCCATCTGCACCATCCGTGATGACGACGTACTTTCCAGCAACCTATTTCATGAACTCTTCACAATAAACGCACTTGTACATAAAGATGCTTTTCAAATGTTTTACTTATAAACAATATGTACCAAGTTTGCCCCCCCCCCCCCCCAGGTCAGAACCCCTACCCCGGGGATGACCAAATTACAATTGGTAAAGGGCCTTCTTTGCTCTACATTACTATGCATATGGTCTCTCCAAACATGTGCGGTTGTAAAGAAAAGATTTTTGAAAATTTGGTCACTTTTGGGCAGTTTTTGCCCACCCCAAGGCAGGGGTGCAAGAGACCTGAAATTTACAATTTATGTGCCCCTTGTCCCAAAAAGATGCTTTATGCCAAAAATGAAAAAGAATTGGACTGGTGTTATCAAGAAGAAAAAATGTTCAATTGTTAACACATTTTCATCAATGACCATTTTGGCCCCACCCTAATACTAAAACCCCTACCCTAGGATCATGAAATTTACAATTTTGATAAAAGGCTTCCTATTTATTTCAAAACATCCATTAGTTTCACATTAATATCAATAGCATTAAGAAGATGCTTTTCAAATGTTTTATATATAAAACACTATGTACCAAGTTTGGCCCCGCCCTGGGTCAGAACCCCTACCCGGGGATCACCAAATTTATAATTTTGGTAAAAGCCTTCCTGCTCTACATCACTATGCATTTGGTTTCTCTCAGACATGTGCGGTTGTTAAGAAGAAGATTTTTGAAAATTGGTCACTTTTGGGCAGTTTTTGCCCCACCCCCAAGGCCCCAGGGGTGCAAGAGACCTGAAATTTACAATTTATGTGCCCCTTGTCCCAAAGATGCTTCATGCCAAATTTGAAAAGAATTGGACTGGTGGTTATCAAGAAGAAGTTAAAAATGTCAATTGTTAACACATTTCATCAATGACCATTTTGGCCCCACCCTAATACTAAAACCTACCCTAGGATCATGAAATTTACAATTTTGAAAAAGGCTTCCTATTTATTCAAACATCCATTTAGTTTCACATTTAATATCATATGCATTAAAGAAGATGCTTTTCAAATGTTTTATATATAAACACTATGTACCAAGTTTGGCCCCGCCCTGGGGTCAGAACCCCTACCCTGGATCACCAAATTTACAATTTGGTAAAGGCCTTCCTGCTCTACATCACTATGCATTTTGGTTTCTCTCAGACATGTGCGGGTGTTAAGAAAGAAGATTTTTGAAAAATGGTCACTTTTGGGTTAGTTTTTGCCCAACCCCCAAGGCCCCAGGGTGCAAGAGACCTTGAAGTTTTACAATAATGTGGCCCTTGTCCCAAAGAATGCTTCATACCAAATTTGAAAAGATTTGGACTGGTGGTTATCAAGAAAAGTTTAAAATGTTCAATGTTAACCGCACGACGGACGACACGCGAAAGACCACGCAATAGCGTCAACCTGAGTACTCAGGTGACCTAAAAATTTTTTTTAAAAAACAACAACATCGATTTATGGTTCTACTTTAGATTTGGCTTTTTGTAATAACTGATTCAACTACAGGACATCCTTATTATTCCATCACTCTGACCATAGGATAGTCACTGTTAGTCAAAAATAAATCATATAAGATATCAATTAAAAACAGTTTTTATTACTTAACGTCATTAACTTTCAAATAAATTTTTGTTAAGACACATCAAATGATATAAACGATCATCTATAAATTTGCTTGGCACAGAGAAAATGAATTTGAAAAAAAAATTGGTAACAGTAGAAAGGGCTTATCATAAGAAATACACATGTGAAATATGAAAGTCATAGCACTTACCATTCAAAAGTTATGACCAATGTTAAAGTTTTTCCTGCGGACAAGCAGACAGACAGACAGACGTACAGACCAAAAACTATATGCCCCCAAATCGAAGATTCCAGGGGCATAAAAAATACCCGAGTAAGAGTTCACTTCATTCAGATATTACATTCAGAACTCAACATGACTTAAAATGTACTGGATGAATTTTATGTCTCAGACAATGCATCTGGAAATTTCAAAAGCAATTTTTTAGCAGAATTCCTTAAAAGACAAATTAAAGCAGCCTTTGAAATCAAATCTCCTAAGACATTGTCACTTGGACTTAATTCTAGTTCGTATTGGGCTAAGGTCTCTGGACTGCTCAATACTGTGCTTAGCAAAACTTACATAGGCTAACAGTTCATCATCCTCATCATCAAGGTCGCTCAAATTGATGACCTCGTTTGATATAGTTGCTGAGGCTGATGTACTAGCATCTTTCTTTGCATTCGATCCCCAGCTTTGGAACAATGTTGTCTGCTTCCCTTTGTTCATATCTTTCTCACTATAGCCCCTGAATGTCCTTTTCTCATCATTTTGTCTGTACAAAAGAACAGAATTTAATCTAAATACATGTACTAAGGTTGCGTAAAACAGCAATGTTATACAATACAACAGCTTAGATTTGCATCCCTTATCTCCAGTTAGGTACTCTACCAATTAAACATTCTTGTACCTTAACCAGTTGTGGTCATAAGAAATGTTCTATGAACAAGATAGCTTTGTTGCTAGAGGTTCTGAATAGATTTAAGGGGCCCAAGTTTGACCCCCTGCTTGAGTTGAATAGATTCTGGTTTAAGTGGTAAGGGGGGCAATGTTTGTTACTTTTTTCCTTCTTGTCACATGTGGTACTACCAGGTATAGATCTGTCGGCCCCCTGGAACTGGGAAGAGGCCTGGCAGGGGATAAAAGATCCTGGATTGTGTGTCTTGAAAAGCAAAGAGTAGAGTAGTGTGGTAATCCATTTTTGATCAGTTAGTAGAGCACTTGTCCGAGATTCAAGGCTCCAGGTTCAAATACCCATCTGGTCCATCATACTTTCTTCCTTCCTATTGCAATGCAAATCAGGAATGTGCAAGCCTGTTAAGTTCCATTACTTTTAATTAAATCTATTTTGAATTATGGAACACAATGGTCCTCTGATTTTGTGTTGGGCTACATTATTTCTACATTACATCCTAAAATCTTAAAATATTACGAGCTAAAATCAATAATGAAAAGAGAAATCAAAATGAGACCAATAGGCCACAATGCTTACCTGACTTAACCTGGTCTTGCTGTTCTTCACCAGATCTTATACTTAATATCCTGAACATAGGGATAACTTGGCCTTGCTGTTCTGAAAAAGATTTTTACCAATGTTCATGTACAACTGTATCATGTAACAAGAAGCCAAAAGGAATTATATGCTACCTACTAGTAATAATTTTCCTATTCTACATATCTAACCAAAATTCTAATATTCAGCAGCAGTAGAAAACATGGCGTGTTCTTGAATGCCTCCCAAAAGAACTCAGTAGGAAGACTACATAATATGTGTTACACTAACAGTGTTATGAACCAAGCCAAGAGTCAGAACCCTGAAGTTGTGAAATTCACAATTCTGGTACACTTAGTTTGGTGTATCTAGTTTGTATACAGTATCAACATGATTGAATAAGAAATTTTTATTTATCACTATGATAATATTGGTCCAACCTGGAAATTAGAACTCCTGCCCCAGGGATCACGAAATTTTGGTATTAAAGGGCTCCTACAGTTTATTCTCATTATGTTGAAGTTGTTTATATGGTGAACTATCTGATATATTGAAGTAATTAAAACATAAATCCCCAAAAGATTATTTATATACATGTAGTTCAACATCAGTAATACAATGAACAATTCAGATCGGTCCCAAGAATTTCACTACATCTGGAGCAGACTGTTAGGGTCACGATACGCTTGCCTCCAGATAAGATATGTACCATGATACAGACCTGATGACACAATACATATTATGATACTTCCAAGATGCTATGAATAATAAATGAACTAGTATTCCTAACCCTTCATGAATGATCAACAGGTCGTTCCACTTTTTTCTTGGTTGTTTGTAATCTTTGACCATTATCAAAATGTAAAAAAAAAAGTGGGAGATAGCTGAGATTTGAACACAGTAATGGTCTAGCTACCAATGCCTGGACTCAGTGACTGTTGCTTAACTTGTATAAAAGAAACAGACCACCAGAACAAACACAAGCTTGTTGACTGATTGGGAGTGCACAACGGATCAAAGTTTTTACATCCATGAAATAAAGTTGACAATTATAAGTCGCATACTAATTTAAAAGTTTATATGAGGCCGATGTGAAGAGAGACAGACGGAGAGACATGATCACTGTAACATAACATGTGATTGTCCAATCGATGAGCGTACATGTATAAAAAGAAAAGGATATTGTAGTCATTCACACAATTTTAAAACAAGTGAAATACTCAAGATAAATATTAACATAATTAACAGTTGATTAATATTGCCTTGGTATGACCAAGTCAGATATCGATATCCCCTATCAGAGAATTATGCATGTAAAAACTGGCGACCTTGTTATTTTCATCAATGTTGTGAATGTTACATTTGACAAAACAAATACATGTTATATACTGTCAGAAATGTAATTTTTTACAGTTTCAAATGCAACTATACTATCTCTAACAATAATGTTGACGGTGCTACCGTTGGTGCGAGCGAAGACACTAAAACATCTTGCAAATAAAATCAGCCTCTGCATTTAACGCGGGAAAAATGACATAGTCGACATGAACATGTTGCATTGTGACGTCGTACTGTCAACGTTAACAGTTGCACTATGTCGAATTAGCTGCAATGTTTTGTTTTCT
>CAJDSM010032316.1:10460-24481 GCA_903981925.1 Ostrea lurida
GGTTCCGCAGTGAAGGTGACATGCAATGTGGGTAGAAACTTGGAGTCATCAGGCTTTTCAAGCTTGAAAGAGGAGCAAGTCATGTGAACCTATCATTAGCAGCGAGGCTTTGCTCGCTATAAAATTTAAAATACAATAAAATAATCTTTGGCGTTAATAGCATTTTTCTTATCCCCTTTGATTTAGTGAATGTTGGGTCACGTAGGTTTTGAAAAATACGTCTTCTTTGCGTCTTTACTGTGCCACATGTTTGTGTATAGTATACAAGGTACTTTTTCATTAAACATGATGTGTTTGTGAAACCATGATGCCCTGGATTCCACATGTCAAAGGGTAGGAAAGCTTCTGAAGGGCTTGTTGAAAATATTTTTCATTTTTATGTTAAAAGATTGCAAATGTAAGTTGACGAGCAAAATTTGGACCTTCTGATTGCAAAGATAAGAGAAATATTCTGTGTTAAATATAAACCGAGCAACATGTTGCAACAGTCGATTTCCATGTGCCTGATGTGGGCCCCTGAAGCAACCTGTTTCCCTAGCCTATATTTTCTTCAACGGACGATTTCGATAAGAGAAGAGCTTCAATTCGGCTAATCATCATTAACATTTATGTCATATCATACCAAGTTTTCTTAATTTCCAGCTTTTCGGTTTTCGTACAGAGCGCCAGTCAATCTGATTCTGAATCATTCAGATGCTTTTCATTAAAATTTCGTTGGTTAGCTCATACGTATAATAAGTCTGATTCAAATTCCTCGAAATTTTCCGACATGAGGAATTTTAACCAAATAATATTATTTAAGTTCCAGGCCAGTGACCTCTCGGCCTTCTGCTTCATATTTTACGGGCCCACTTTATTTGTCTACACCGGCTACAATAAATGTTTTACACACTTTACGCCGTAATCAAGTGCATTTTGGTCTCTCCGATTCGTATAGGCCTAATTTATTTCATGTGTTCTAGAGTTTTTTGGCCGGTTTTTTTTTGGGGGTTGGGGGGGTTGGTGTTTTTTGTTTTGCGTATGGAGTTGGTGGGGGTTTTTTTTTGGGCCGGTGGGGTCGTGGCAGTGCATAGGGATTGGTGGCACGGGGTAGGGGTGGGGGTTGTATTTTTTTGGATGTGGGGGGGGGTGTTTTTGGGGTGTTTTTTCGCCCCCCCACTCTTTTTTTTTTTTTTTAAGCCCGACTGATGTTTCCATAGTCATTACTTCAAAAGTTATGACCAAACTTCAAAAATTTGGTGACAACAACAAAAAAAAAAAAAAAAAAAGGTCTTTTGAACACTGAAAGTGTTGTGGCTGATGTTGTGGGGGGGGGGGGGGGGCTCAACTCTTATTAAATTACTGAAAAGTGGGGGGGGGGCACACACTTGTAAAAATTATGTGCGAGCAAAAAAAAAAAAGAAAGCCATTTCAAACTGAAAAGGCGGGTTGGGGGGCACACTCTTAAATGAGTGTGTTTTTATGCTGAAAAAAAATTATTTGAGGAAAAAGTGGCGGGGGGGGCAAACAACAAGACCCCCCTCCGCTCCTATCGCCCCTGTGTAGCCGTAAACTACTACTATTCCTCTCTCCTTAAAGCTGTCTTCGCCTCGAAGGGTTACTATCCCCATTATATGACTGAAATTCACGCTGCAATCAGGGCTTTGTCATACCGGCACCCAATGTAACAGGAAGGGAGAGAAGAGTAAAAATTAATGGCATGGCACACGGTCGAACCGGAGACTCCCAGCAGTCAGGTGCTCTAAACCCACTGAAGACTTTCATCCAGGCCAGACATCCACGTTCCGTAAACTACACAGTATGAGACGGATTGAGTTTATGTTCAGCACGATAGAAGGTGGGTTCAAGAGAAATTACTCTGTATTCATAAGTACTGAAACAGTTATCTTTATCAAGAGTTTATCTTATAATGCCTGTATGGAACGCGCTAATTTATGTCCGTAATTAACTATGAAACAACTGTATTGACTATGATAAAAGACAAAAAGTAAGTTGGACTAGTAGCATTACGTTTATTTACATTAGACATAAGTTAGAAATAACAATGTTCTATACGTGATAAACAATATATTGTGTCAATTGTTACTAATATAATTACCATGACGCGATTTAAATATTACATGGTGTAAGCTACACATTTCAGACATTCGCAGACAGACAAATGTGGCAAACTGACACATATTCATTATTCACACACAAGATTCTGTAGAGGAAAAAATAATTAATATTTTCAGTATATTCTAATCCCTCAAGCCTTGAAATGATTTTAGATATCAGTGCTCTCATTGATCTTTGGCTATTGGAAACATCTGACAGGCGTTACACAATAAGACAGCAGTAGGAATGGAGAGAAAATTAGATCTGCAGTGACTGACTGTGTGTGAAATGAGAATTTCATATTTACATATTAGTTGATTACACTCAGTAAACCAAGCGATCGCTAGAAAACCATTCATAGGAATCCGATGAATACTATTGTATAAAAATTGAATAACACTGTGTATATAGAGAAAAATTATATTTGGCTTAGTGACTGAATGATCTGACAGTGTTATTGAAAAATTTTTGCCAAACTACATATTATATAGTCTGCATTCACAATTGAGAAAAATTTGATTTAATATAACTTTGTTAATTTTACTTTATCTATCATTTGGATGGTCCTTTCTTCTGTGGTTTATGTATATCTTTGTATGCCCTCTGGGCCCAAAATTGGAAATAATTACTTACTTACTTACTTACTTACTATAAGGTAGAAGCAAAAAGTTTAAAAATTAAAACTTAAAAGACCAAAAATGACAATAAGTTATTTGATTATTTTCTTTTTTAATATTTTTACAAATTACGCGGAACATGAACACTCACATTCCATTCTTTCAATGTTTTAACCAAATCTTGTAAAACGGGACTTGACAGAGATGTAAGGGAGAGCAAGAACCGACAACTCTGTGCAAGAGAATGGGTAGGTGGGGTGGGTGGGGTGTGTGTGTGTGTGTGTTGTGTGTGTGTGTGTGTGTGTGTGTGTGTGGTGGTTGGGGTGATGGGGAGGGGGGGGGGGGGGGGGGGGGATAAGTAATTACATGTACGACCTATCTATATCATGCCTCAAAACGTGCTGGTGATCACGATTATTGTTGTTTTCGTATCCAAAGATGGCTTCATGCACGATCTTGTCGAGCTACTGTATGATGTGCAATTGATTTAGCAAATGTAGCCGCGCCGTCTACGTTTTAACTGTATTCTCACAAAATGGATAAAGAATCCCTCTTTTCCTTGGAAGTTGTGGTTGAAAAGTTGTATATTCCCCACACAGAATGCCGTTTTCCGTCGGTTGTTTTCAGACTTTTGGATTTCCCAAATATTCTCATAGAGCACGTTGAAGAAGATTTAGCCAAGAACATTAAGTTCCAAATATTAAGAGATCCTTACTTCAAAGTTCCGAATCAGTTTACTGAACTGAAAGATAAACATGGCAACTTCATGATTAGAAAGGGGAAATCTTGTTTATTTAAAGTTTCGCCAGAAACTTTGAAAATCCATTTAAGGAATACACCCTTGTACATTATGGTTGTGGACAGCTTTGAAAAGGTGCCGAAATTAATAGGCAACAGCACCTTACCTCTGGACGATGTTATGAACCAAATTGTTGATGATATTAAACGCAATGGAAACACTGTTCCATCTGTTCATGGCGACAAGGGGTTATTCAAAATCTACAGTTTAATGGGAAAGGACATTGGGTACATGGTTCTGGGTTTTAGACTCTTGAGCCTTGGACCAGGACTGATACCACACATACCAGATTCTGCAATTGCTAAACGAGAAGGCAATATAATTGCTGTGAAACCTACAACCGAAACTGTGATGAAATCTCCAAAGGAAGCATTTGTAAAAGAGAAGAGCAAAAATCTTACTGAAACACAAGAAATGGGATCAATGACAGAACCAGAGAAACAAGATGTGATGTTGCAAACATTGGATATGATTGATAAAGAAATACATGTAGCAATATCAGAACCAAAGGTGGAATCAAAAACAGATGAAATCAGAAAATTTCATGCCATGTCAACTCAAACTCAGAAAAGCAGGGTTCAAAGCAAGCGAAAAAGTCGAGTGACATTAAATGCTCTAGATGTAGAAATTGCGAGTGATGATGATGAAATCATATTTACCAATATTGTTCAACCACCAGCTATGTTTTACAATAGTGAAAATGAACCTAAAGTAAAAATTCACAGACAGTATCTGTATGATGATGATGAATCCAGTCTTTATTCTGATGAGTTACAATTAGAAGACATATCAGATGATGAGAAGAGTAGATACAAAATTGAACCTGAGCACCATCCCAACAAAACAAGTCAAGTGCACACCAGCAAAACAAGTCAAGTTAAATATGTAGAGGAAAAACCTAAAGTGAAGGAAATCCCAGCAGGTGACCAGACCACTGTAGACTTTTGGCAGGATTATGGAAGGAGAATGCCAAATGGACCACTCGTTTCCAATGACTATGAAAATGGGCACTTCTGTTTGATAAGAGCTATTCTAGTTAAGCTACAAGAGTCCGTCAGTTGGTACAGACACACAGCCCCCAAAATGTTCAGGCAGCAACTCAACATGCACAGCACATAGTCAGTAGAATAGGTGTTGAAAAGAAGCAAGTACAACCAGAAAAAGAAAAAATCCCAGCCCCAAAGTCACAAGCTCTGACAAAAGTGCTGAAATCACAGATAAGCAGAGAAAACATTCAGCCAGTTGAAAGCAAACTTGAGAAACAGAAGAACAATTTGTCAAAGAGGGAAAGCACTGATGCTGCAGCTAAAAAGTCACGTGGATGGATAAGAAAAGCACCTGAAACAAGTACGAAAAAATCTAAACTTTCATATGGATTAACAAATACACAACGCTTGAGACTTGCAAAGACAAACCCGGAATGGTTGAAAAATATTGAGAAGGACGAGGCAGAAACAAAAACTGCAAAAGAAAAGTTTACTTTGAAGCCAACTATTGAAGAGGACTTCCCCACTGCAGACATGTCCGATACCCTTACAGAGGTTAGACGTCTTGCACAGAAAAATTTGAATGCTGAAGACACTCTAGCTCAAAGTGATCTCTCCACTATGAGATCAACTGGAAAACTGAAATCTACCAGAAAAACTCAAAACATCAGCCCAAGGAGAAAGAGAAGCAAGTCCCCAAAACAAAAGGACAAGCGAAAAAATGTGCAGAAAAAGTCAGCAGAGCATGGAGGCAAGCGCATTGAATCACCACCACATGATGAGGGATCAGATTCAAATGATTCACAAAGTATACCAAGTCAGAAAAGCATTGAAGTGAGGATTCCAAGTGTCCAATTTCAGTATGAAAGTGACTATACTGTGAATGAAAGTGATAATACTAAAGAAGAAAAAGGTCCACAAAGTCGGTTTCCTGGATTTACCGACCATAATGCATCACTTCTAGAATCAATAGATGGAAATATGAATGATTCTTTGAATGATAAAGAGGATGATATGGATTCTCCATTAGAATCCACTAGAAATGATAAACCTCTTGAACACCTGAGGAAAGCTGGCAGTGGCATCAGATCAACAGATGATTTTGATACTGGAACACAGTTCCAATCAACAGAAGAGCCAGAACTTCAACGACTAATGAGTTCAGGGGAGGAAGTTTCCGATGTTTTATCAAGCAATCGCACAGATCAGTCCAAGTCTCCTGGTCCATACCGCAATGAATCAGCAACTTCAAAATTTGCAGTTTTAAATCCAAAGTCCTCTTTACAGTCCCCCATTCCTGCATTACGACGGTCACAGGCAAAGATGGAGAGGTCTGCTCCCATGTCTCCAAGTCGAACTCCTCGCTCACCTTCGCCAGGACTCACAAACAGTTCCAAATTCCCCACTCCCAGACCAAGAAAATTAGCAAGAGAAAGGAGAATGGACTTTAAACATGAATCTATACATACGGAATCTGTCAGTTCATATTTTCCTTCTGATGGAGATGAGGAAGGGGGAACCGATGATGATGCACCAAGTCGTCTCTCAACTCCGGATATCAATGTGAAAAAATATAATATACCTTCTACTAAACTGGGATATACAATTTATTAGAGGGACTGTCAGTCTGCTGTTGGCTTGGAAATAAATTATTTGATGGTGCTTAGTTTTTCTTGTAAAGTTTGATAGGAAAAGTGATAGATTGTATATAGATGTATCCTTTGAATAATTATTTGTGTATGCATTTAATACATTAGTGCTAGCTAGATTCCATTTACATATGCACAACATGCATTGTGCTAGAAAAAAACAAGAAGAACTAATGGTGAACATGATGAAGATATATACCTGCTGCAGTGAAAATGTGCAAAACCTCTAGCTTTAGTTGCATATTGCATGTATATAAATTAAGGTGTATGTATTTATTATTTGTTTGGTGATATTTATTGACTGATATTATCCAAGTGAAATTTTTAGCTTGTTGACTAGTGTTTTAATAAGATGAATAAAAGTCTAATTAATATAAATAGTTACATTCGCTGAATCTTTTCTCTTATATTTCCTTTGAGATTGACATTGGGTTAATTATCATCCAATAAATGTATGTTTGTTCAAACTAGTTGGATCCAGTTGTCTGCTTTGTCATTACCAAATATGGAGTGATTTCAAGGTCTAAGGTGAATTGACTGTTCCATGAAATGATCAACATTATGATATTTTAGTTCTTAAATCTAGTTTATATAAAATGCTTTCTTTGTTGGTTTATTGAGTGATGAAGGAAACTTGGCATTGCATGCAGAAAAAAACATTACAACCCGCTAAGAGTATATGGGTTATGAATTTTTTCTGCCAATATATAGTGCTACTTTCATCACCCAATAAACCATCAAAGAAAACATTTTATTGTTTAATTGAATACCTTTTGTGTTAAATTAAACCTAAAATTAAATTAAAAACCTGTTTTGTTACCAGGATGTGGTAATTGTGAAAGAGGTATATATATATGTATACTTACAGCATATATTTACCAATTTTATTACGCAGATAGTTAAGGTAGTGTCTCTTTATAAGAATTGTTGCAGACAATAAAGATCAAATTAATGTGTTGGGGATCGAGCTTTGGTTTGTAGTCTCCAAAAGTGTTGGAGAATGGAGTATATTAGTTTGAGTAATTGTATGGACGCAATGAATAACCTAGCTATCAGATGTACCGCAGTATTATTTGAGATTCTGCTGCCCATGTTCTATTAAATTGTGGATATAGGCGGGGAGATAATATCGCTTTCATTTATATCTGTTTGCTGTAGAAGGGACAGGTTTTTCATGAAATCATATCAGGGGATTTTTGACTTTTCATTTATTTTATAGGATGGATAAAAGTATATTTGTTTAAAATAATGATATCAAGTACAAATTTATATGTTGTCCAAATCCCCCCCCCCCCTTATAAATATTTTGGGAGTTTGTGTTGGTGATTAACTTGAAATGAGCAATTTTCCTACATGAAGTAAATTCTAATCCATTGATAAATTTTAAAGGGGTCTCCCCCTTTTTCCCCTCCCTATATACGAATATTTTATGCACGACTACTTAAAAAAAACTACATGTTAAACCGCACTCGTGATATATTCCCGGATTGACGCAGCATGAGTTTGGCCCGAATCGGAACTGGACTTCATCATGCGACAAAAACTTTAAGTTTGACAAATATATTGCAAGGAACAGGTGAGAGAATGCAATGATTACTCAGACTGTTATCAAATATTTTGAAGACAAAATATCAAATCAAGGTTATAAGATGTGTGATCAGAATTTCCTCTGTTTAACTTCTGTGGTGATAACTGGATTTAGAAAATGACTAACAGCGAAGGCATGCTTGAATGTTGCAGTGATATTTTGTTTGAATTTGATACCAAAATTAGATATTTTGAATAATAAGGCCATCATTTAAAAAAAAAAAAGAAGTTTAATTTGGCTTTGGCCTAGCCGGCTAGCCTACCCTTCCCCTTTTAAGATGGGTCAAGGATCTTGGTAGGTGGGCATTTTGTGTGTGATATCTTAAATTGCTATAATATTAGATGTGTACCGAGTATGCACATGATTTGTGTCTAGTATGCTTTCTTAATTCTTTTCTTTTGCTTAATCATTATATAGTTAAAATGTCAAATTGAATAATGCTATCAATGGCCGCGCGTTGTCGGTAAGTTCAATAGTTCATCATGCTTTTGCATGAATAATCCATGTAATTCCACACAAAAAGTCACGTCAATGCTGTTTGCAGAGAATATCGATGGGAAACTGAATAATAAACTGGTAACTGGTTTTGAATTGACGTTCAGTGGCGTAGCCAGGGACAAATCATGTGGATGCTTAGAGGCAAGGGATCTGGGGACTGCTAAAAATCCCCAGTGGGTCCAGGGCAAAGCTCTTGGGGATTCATAAGACTATGCCCATGCCGAAATCGATCTCATGATATTTTCAGCATATATTTGAAAAGGTTTCCAGAGTACAAATTGATGGATTTTGGGAGTTTTATAAATAAAGAAAAAAAATGTTTCTGAGAGGTAGTGAAAAAACGTTTGTTTAATATCACAACATTTGATTCAGAAAAGAAAAATATCGTGTACACTATGCTAGTTCTAAGGGGAAAAAAAATAATTCCAATGTCAGCACACACTTTTGAAATTGCATGGACTAAGGATGTGAGGTTTTATCGTTATACTGGTATATATATCGTGATAATTCATTCCACGATACGTATCTACTGTCACGATACGGTTGATAAAAAACCGGTATTTTTAGACATATGTAAATTCCACAAAAAGTATGTTTATACAGAAGTATGATTTGTTAAATGTTCTGAAAGTGTTTGTTATTTATTTAATACTCAACAGATTTACATATTTTTATGCCCCTGGAATCTTCGATTCGGGGGCATATAGTTTTTGGTCTGTCTGTTTGTCCGTTTGTCCACAAAAAACTTTAACATTGGCCATAACTTTTGAATGGCAAGTGATGGGACTTTCATATTACACGTGTGTTCCCTATGACAAGCCCTTTCTACTGGTACCTTAAAAATTTTGACCTCCTGACCTTGACATTGAAGTTTGACCTACTTTTCAAAAACTTTAACATTGGCCATAACTTTTGAATGGCAAGTGATGGGACTTTCATTTTACACATGTGTGTTCTTTATGACAAGCCCTTTCTACTGGTACCAAAATTTTTGACCCCTGTACCAAAATCACATGTGTTTTCCTTATGACAAGCCCTTTCATCTGGTACCAACATTTTTTACCTCCTGACCTTGACCTTGAAGTTTGACCTACTTTTCAAAAACTTAAACATTGGCCATAACTTTTGAATGGTAAGTGATAGATTTTTCATATTTCACATGCATAATCCTTTTGGCAAGCCCCTTTCACTGGCATGTGGAATCCGGGGGCATCAGTGTTTCACAAACACATCTTGTTTTATCTTTCTTGATGTTGGTTGTGAGTCATTTCATTATCTGATTTTTTATGATTTGTCTTCTTACAGTTTTTTAATAAGAAATAAATGTTTAAAATAAACCAAATGTGACATTTTTGTGCTAACACACGTAAGGAGTGCTGAAAATAAGAGAAATATAAGAAAAAATGCAATGTCTTAGAATATCGCAATATTATCATGATATTAAGAAAAAATATCATGATATATATCACGATACAAAATTTTTGGCGATACCCATCCTTAGCATGGACCATTCAAGACGTTTGTAAATCAAATGTGTTTGTGAGTGTGTGTCCAATTAAGCTGGTTTATTGTGTCCGAGTGGCGAGTGCCCGATAGGAAGTAAGCAAAGGGTCACTACGATATAAGGAGGAATTTTTGCGTGATCATCCCTTATCATTTTTGATGCAGAACATTTTAAAGTTTGCATTGGGTGTTTATATATTGGAAGATTTCCTTGTGCATCTCCATTTTTGGGTAGCGTTTTGATATCAGTTTAACGTATTTAGCTAAAGATGGTAGAACGTGGTCAATTCTCTTTCACCCATTTTTAATTATTGTTATACTTTTCACCCTATCCGCGCATATGCCTGTATTCGAGAGCTCAAAGGCTCCTCCCCCGAAATGGTTGCATTTCAAATAGTAGAGATACAGTACATAATTCAGATGGAGAGATGGAGTGCGCGGTAATGTTGCCGACCCCCTGTTGATTCGTCAGATGTTGAATCTTATTCTATCTCTCCACTTGGAGGTATTGTTTACTTGCCGTATAGCCAACGTCGAAGACTTTTTACCAAAATTTCTGTGACTAATCCATCATTATTTATATGAAATGAAGAAACACGTACATCTAAAAGAATAAATAAAAAAAAAATATATATAGATATATATCGGCAAAATGATGTGGATGCTTAAGCATCCGAGCATACATGCAAGCTACGCCATTGACATTAAATTTCCTTACATTATCCTTGCATTGTACAATGTTTTGAAGGATTATTTCTTCCAGATTTTATTCACATGTTATTTTGATTGTTTTGTTTGTTTTTCTATTGGTTTTAATTAGAGTCACTTTCCTTTTTACCAGATTTTATCCGATCGGGATACACCTGTCTGGGCTCGTATATTCCGATCGAGAGTTATTTCTTTTATACATTTATATAACGTATGTATAATAGCCTTATGGCTAAAATAGAACCGAAGAAAAGAAAGATTGATACTAATTTTAATAACTGACTTAAGTTTTGAAGTTGCATTTGTCATTTCATTTTCAGGTTGTCCAAAATGTCCCAGCCTACTGTCGGTATTTGTACTCTCGCACCACAATCATTTGCAGTCCAGGAACTACAGTTTTGTCACAACAGGTCAGACCTTCTGTTGATCCGCAAAGGATTTCCAAAGTTTTATTTGATTAAAACATTGTGCACCATGGAAATATGTCTTTAAGGAATTTTATTGACTTGGTAAACTACATTGTAAATAATCAAATTCATTATGATGTCCATTTGATAATGAAAAGTTTGAATGATTTAAATTAAGATTTAAATATATATTGTAGAATAATGATGAAAGTGAAGTTGATCAAATTCACATGTCGGGTAAATGCCTTTGTAATTAAAATTTATTTTGCAGAGTTATGATTTTATCTGTCCTTGATAAAACTAATTTTCTAAAAATGATTGATTTTATTTCATATTATAAAGAGAAAATATATGTAACTTTTTTACAAAGAGATTTGTATGGAAATGTCATATCCTTTTAAAATATTTTGATCCAACATGCTCACGGTGAAATAATTCAAGCAGTAATCGAATTTCTTATGATGGATCATTTTTCTCTGATAAACCCTTGGAAATGATTACAAATATGTTAGAAATGAAATATGACTGTTATACCTTGAATACCTTTATTGGCTTTAAGTTGGAGGAAATAAAACACTATTAAAAGAGATCAAATATAAACAGAGAGTGGAGGATATTTTGAAATTGGAAACTTGTCAACTTGTGTGATATTACCCAACATGATTTTCCACTTTTATGTGAAATACTAAGTACTTTTAAGCTTTAGGTTCAATGTTTTGTTTGTAGTCTCGAGTGATGAATTATGGGAAGGTGTGACCTCCGTCAGCTCAGGCAGGACAAGAAGAGCGAGCCAAATCAAGCCAAGAAAAGATTAATCTTCGATTGCCAAAGATTAGGACATGGTGAGTTCCTGGTGCTTGATGAAACATTTGTATAATTATATTCTCTGCAGTATTTGTTACTGTTTACCAACTCTTCATTCTACAGCTACTCAAGCGCAAGTTTTAATTAATACATGGCTTTATTGGCTACATCAATTTAAGTAATAAAAGATACATCCCAGTGAACTCTAAATAAGACACCATAGTCTTCCACATCAGCTTCATACTTAGATATTTTATTAAAAAGATGTTAATGATAGACTAACAAACTCAATGAAAAACAACTTCAGCTTCCCCATTGTCAGCTTTCTATATTCATGAATTAATATTCCATTATCACCTGCTTATGGTGTTTACTTCTCATGACTGATGCTGTCTGACATGTGTTTGATACCAGTTGAGGTATACTGATATTAACAATGGATTACTTCATTTACCTGACTGAGATACAGGGCTTACAGTTGATGTGTCCGGTTGACAGGGGATGTTTACTCCTAGGCACCTGAACCCACCTCTGGTATGTCCAGGGGTCTCTTTTTATTGCAATTTACACTAAACCCTTTTGTTCTACTTTGTATTTGTCAGCAAAATGAAATTGTGACATTCATTATTGGACTGTTTAGCGTATGTTGGAAAATGCTCTCAAAGACTACATTGGTTTAAGCATATAGTTGCCATTGTGTCCACCCATCCTTCCATTCATCCATCAGAGCTCATATCTTTTAAATCTTTCTTCAGAAATTGATATGATTGAACACATTTGGAAAGGTCTAGGTCACTCAGAACATATACTTTTAATATATAAGGAAAAATTTCATATTTCAACAGTTTTTGAACAGGTATTGACCATATATCTTACAAATTAAGTAACAGGCAAATTGCTCTCAGGTAAAAGTCACTTTTAATTTCATTTTGATTTTATAAAGGTCGAGGAAAAATTTCCTTATTTCAACAGTTTTTGAACAGGTAAATTGATCATATACCACACAAATAGCAATTGGCATATGGCTTTCAGTCAAATGAGACTCAAGTTCATTTTTCAAAGGTCAAGGTCACTTAGAATATATATTTTGTAATAAACCTTCATTTCAACAATATTTCAACAGCTTTAGAACTTTTGGACTAAGGTCTTTCAAAGTCATTTTAAAAAGGTCAAGGTCAGAAGGCATTGATCATATGCCACACAAATAAGTAATAGGCAAATGATTAAGACAAGGTCACTCAAGGTCATTTTGTAAAGGTTGAGGTATTTCACTATATCCCTTATATATATTAAAAAGCTTTCATTTCAACAATGATTGATCATTGTGCAAGACATCGATTATATAAAGTATTTCATTGGTTAGATGCAGTTTGGGGAGCATCCACAAGTCTTACTGATATTCTTGTTAATCCTGCAGGTAAGGAAGGCATGTCTTTCCCTGGATTAAACACCAAAGTTTTCAGCGAGACTTCACGAGTTAAATCCACTGTTAAACGTTCTGAGGAATTTGATACAACACTTGAGGAACTTCGACAACAGCGGAAGTCCACAAAGAAGACCCGCAGTACAACAAAATATGTCAATCCTTTGTTAAGAGGTTATACTAGTAATTTCTTACCAGGAACCAGTTTAGGACCACCAGCTCAAGTACGAGAGGGTATGTCTTCTTACAGTGTAGAATAAACCATTATGTTGACACTAGGGATGAAATAGTAAATCACGATGCAGTTGAATTGTGATTCAGGTTCTTTGATTCAATATTGGATTCATTCTTAATGAATATCGATTCAGTTTGATTAAAAGATATTCATATTTCTTTTCAGTATGGGCTTTCAGTTTGGTCATCTCACTTGAGGTTTAGTTGATGTGTTTATAAGATAGACTGCAAACAGTTTTCCATTCACAGTGACACTAATCATAAACATTCTAGATTTTAAAAAATGACCCTCTTAATGTTGTCACATAGGGGCATATATGTTTCTAAGAGATTATGGATATAAAGAAGAGACGTGTAGATTTTAGGACACAATTACATTACAATGATATTACTGTTCTGGGATGATATAAATCACATTAAACTGCATAGAGTTTAGGTGAAAGGATCAGTGGGTCTACTTTCAATATTAGATTGGTTTGATATTGTCTTATAATACTTGTTCACATTTAATGTATAATGTCATTCTATAACTACGAACGGAAATAGGACTAATTTTTTTTCTATGGTTTCAGAAAACTTTGATGGCTTTGATTCAAGATTGTTGCAAGTGAGTATCTAGAACAGTTTTAAAATGTCCAACCCAAGTAGTAAATATCCAACCCAACTGTTTACAGTATATATCCAACCCAACTGTTTACAGTAAATATC